>SNQJ01S0144001.1:7702-21372 GCA_010110895.2 Picea sitchensis
ATGGGCCCGTTACAATATTAAGATGTGTTTGAAAAAGAAAACTAAGAGGGGTCCCAAGAAGGGTCGTTGTCCTCTCCTAAAGGTTTTAATGTTCTTAAGGGAGATGAAATCGTTTCACAATCTTTTTCTGATTCTCAAGGTCACTTGAAGGCGCGATAAAAGATTATACTAAGCGATTGTAACTCAAATTCTAGTCCCAATGTAAGTTAGATGTGATTAAAAATGATTTCCACCTTATATTCTAAGCCAAAACAAGCCATCCATGTGGTAAAAAGCAAAGAAGGGAAATTGATTTTATCCTCCTAAGTACCTATGTGTGTTTGACTAACCCCTTTATATGATGAGGGGACTAAGTGTGGTGCTACTTAAAAACATGCTTGACATCATTTTTAAGAAGGAAACTGGCCTTCCCCACATCCCAACAACTTACAATGTGAAATTTTTCTCAAATGCGTGGCCCCTAGTGAAGACAGAGGCGCACAGAGTGCAGGCGTGTGAATAGAGATGAGTTCAAAAGCTCATGCGTGCAGAGAAAAGTTGTCACTTAAGCACATGTGCGCACGATGCACGTTTGTGGGGTTGAATACATGCGCACTTGTGACAAGCGGCCGAGAAATAAAAATCCGGATTGATTTCTCTCAATTCTCCTTTGAACTGGATGGTTGGCTGGTCGGCTTAGGCCGATTAGTGCACCTGGAAGTTAAACAAACTAAAAGAAGAGAAAAATAAACTCAAATGAGGTAGGAATTTGATACCTTTCCCCAGCAGAGTCGCCAATCTGTTGCACCTATTTCGTCACCTTGGTGAGCAAATAAGAGGTGCTTGCAAGCTCAGTTGGGTCTGCTGAGCAGGACAACTGTAGAGAAAAGAGTTAGAGAAAGAAAAAAACAAAATTATAACTAAGAATTAATCTAATAAAAACTAAAATCATAAGCATAGCGACATAGAGATAACAAGAACAAAAATACCCATGTCACCAATGTTTGAGGCTTGATCTATTGATGAAAACAAAGCACCAAGAAGAAAGGGGACTATGAATCCCTTCTTCCTCCAAGGGAAGTCTCTTGGACCCTCACTAGTAGCTCTTCTTACAACAAAGAAAATGAAAATGGTGATGAAAGAACTCTTTGCAAATCCACTCAATGGTGAGATGGATTGCCCAATGAAATGGTGCCAATGTGTTCTTGTCAAGGATGGAGTCCTTAAAACAATATAGGCAACATAACATTACTTTGAATTCCTTGAAAAAATGAGGTGCATTCATGGCTTTTTATAGCATTGCATTGGGTTATTGTGTAACTGCTTTGTAGTGTGAAAAGAGGCCATTTAGGGCATTATTAGGTCTTTGACCAGCCCACCATTCAGATCCAACCCAGATTTGGAGGTCAAATCAGCTTGGGAGCTGAACCATAAGTGGTTGGGAGGCTGACCACATTCATAAATGTGTCGTTTAGCAGGTGCGTGTCTTTTTGCGCTAACAACCACGCACCGTGCACATATGCACGCTTTCTACATTCCTGTTCCACGCATGTGCGTGCGCGCCCAATGTATGCAAAGAGCTCTTCAATTTTTCACTACTTTGTATAGTTTTTTCCCTTTTTTGAATGCTGTGAGATTAATTCAGGGCCATGACTGACTTCATTACTATTTGACGATGCTGAGTTCTTGTAACCATGTGCGGATGAAATTTCAGTGATAACAGTGAGTCATCATATTGATCTCATACCTGGAGCTAGTTTACCAAAAAAAGCAATGTATAGATTGACGCCGCGGGAGAATGAAGAAGTCAAAAGACAGGTCCAAGATTTAATGGACAAAGGGTTGAATAGAGAAAGCTTGAGTCCATGTGTTGTTCTGACAGTGCTCAGTCCGAAGAAATACGGAGGCTGGAGGATGTGTACTAACTCAAGGGTAATCAAGAAGATAACCATCAAGTACAGATTTCCATTTCCAAGGATAGATGATTTGATGGATTGCTTGAGTGGGGCAAATTTTTTTTCGAAGATTGATTTGAAAAGTGGATATCATTATATTTGTATGAGAGAAGGTGATGAATGGAAGATAGCCTTCAAGAGTACTGAAGGATTGTATGAATGTCTTGTTATGTCATTTGGCTTAACAAACACACCAAGTACCTTCATGAGGTTGATGAACGAAGTCCTGAAGGATTTCATCGGAAAATTTGTCATTGTGTATCTTGATGACATACTGATTTTCAGTAAAACAGAGGCAAAGCATCTGAAACATTTTCTATAGTGATGCAGAGGCTACAACAAGAGAAGTTGTTGATAAACATGAAGAAATCCTCGTTCATGAAGACAAAGCTCATTTATTTGGGTTTTGTTATTTCTGCAGATAAGTTGAGGATGGATCCAGATAAAGTGGAGGTGATTAAGAATTGGCCATCACTGAAGAGTATATTTGAGGTGAGAAGTTTTCATGGATTGGCTAGTTTCTACAAGAAGTTCATCAGAAATTTCAGTGGAATTAGTGCACCAATGATGGACACAGTGAAGAAGAGACATAAGTCTTTTCACTGGACAGAAGAGGCAGAGAAAAGTTTGAATTTGTTGAAAAGGAGAATCATGGAACAACCAATTTTGGTGTTGCCGGATTTTAAAAAGACATTTCAGGTAAAATGTGATGCAAGTGGATTTGCAATAGGGGCATTCTTGAGCCAAGAAGACAGGCCGATAGCATACTTCAGCGAGAAGCTAAATGAAGCGAAAATGAAGTACTCCAGATATGACAAGGAGTTCTATGCTATTATTCAGGCATTGAAGAAGTTGAGACACTATTTGATTCCTAAGGAGTTTGTCTTATACAGTGACAATCGTGCTTTGCAATTTGTGACTCAATAGGAGAAGTTGAATCAAAAACATGTTAAATGGGTTGAATACATGCATAACTTTATTTTTGTAATTAAGCATATTTCTGGAACTGCTAACAAAGTTGTTGATGCTTTGAGCAGGAAATGTTTGTTGTTGCAGGAGTTTAGAGTCAAAACACTGGGTTTTGATGATCTCAGGAACATGTATGAAGATGATCTAGATTTTAAAGAAGTGTATGAAGTAGCTGAGAATCCAATTCTCAGGGACAGAAGACAATGGAAAGAATACATGATCCAGGAAGGATTACTGTTTAAGGGTAATCAACTTTGTATTCCAAAATGCTCCATGAGGGAGAATCTATTGAAAGAGAAACATAGTGGAGGATTGGCCAGGCATTTCAGTCATGAAAAGACGTTCTCAAAGTTAAATGAATCATATGTTTGGCCAGGAATGAGAGAAGACATCAAAAGATTCATGGACATATGCAGAATTTGTCAACATTCAAAAGGAAAGAGACAAAATGTAGGATTTCATCAACCGTTACCCATACCTGAGAGGTTGTGGGATGCAATCAGCATGGACTTCATATTGGGGCTGCCAAGAACACAAAGAGGGTTTGAATCAATATTTGTAGTGGTAGATATATTTTCTAAGATGGAACACTTCATACCATGTCAGAAAACCAGTGACGCAACTCACATTGTGAATCTGTTTTTCAAAGAGGTTATTTGACATCATGGCTTACCAAGGAGCATAGTTTCGGATCGAGACACCAAGTTCATGGGACACTTTTGGAGACCCTTATGGAAAAATATGGGAACAAAATTTTCATTTAGTTCATCTTATCATCCTCAGACGGATGGACAGACAGAAGTTGTGAACAAAAGTTTGGGAGACTTGCTGAGGATCTTGGTGACAGAACACCATAGTCAGTGGGACAACATTCTGCCATAGGCAAAATTTGCTTATAATGATTTAATCAACAAAAGAACAGGGTGAAGTCCATTCCAAATTGTTTATGGGATGAAACCAAGAGGAGTTTTAGAATTGAGAGATTCAGAACATAATACAACTAGGAGTGCTAGTGTAGAGGATTTCACAGAGGCGATGAAGAAACTTCACAGCCAGGGGAACGAGCGATTGTAGAACTCGAGCCAAGAGTATAAGTGCAGAGCAGATCAACATAGGAGACAACTTCAATTTGAGGTTGGTGATTTGATTCTGGCACATCTGAGAAAAGAAAGGTTCCCAAAGGGGACATATAACAAACTGAAGATGAAGAATATCGGACCATGTAAGGTCTTGAAGAAATTTGGGGCAAATGCGTATGAGATTGAATTACCCAATGGGATCAAAATTTCTCCGATATTCAACATCTCAGATTTTTACCCTTACAAAGTTGAGGAAGAAGAAGTAGGTAGTGAACAACCAGAGGTTCAGTGGACTAAACAGATGCCAGTTGTAGAGAAGCCACAGATGGAAATCATACCGGACAAAAGAGTTAGCAAAAGAACTAGAAGAAGGGAATATTTTGAATACTTGGTCAAGTGGAAGGGACATCCAGTTGAAGATGCCAGCTAGGAGAATGAAACAAAGATCCAGAAGCATGGATAGACAGTGTGAGAGCTCATGGACAGGAGCCCATAAAAATTTTCAAGCGAGGGAGTATGATGCAGGAGCATCGCCAACAACAAGCAAGTGTGGGACAACGCCAACACATTTTGGCACATGATAAATTGTTTGAAATGTTTTGAAGTTTGATATGCCAAACTTAAATGATACAATTAAGAAAGGGTGTACTTATTGATTGTAATCAAAACTTGAGCGTCCCACTCTCATTTGAAGGATTAAGAGGCATTTATGTTAATGAATGTAGGTAGGTAGCTTTGAATTCCAGATTAGATAGTTTAGAGCGAGGAGGGAAATGGGATATAGACACCCTCATTGTATAGTTGTAAGATTATTATGAGAAGAGAGCATAGGAGAGTAGAAGAAGAGAGCTGTGTAAAGTAAAAACCCATGTACAGAACTTCTGGATTAATACAAAGATCTTTAGTTCAGACTCATGGTGTTCAATTGCTTTCTGTGTTTGTACATGCTGATTGATATATGTTTGTTACTCTCTTTTATGCATTTGCTTTGATGCGTGAATGTATGATTTCATGTTGAATGTATGAAATCTGAAGAGAGGGAGAGTAAGGAATGAGTTTCAATTGTTTCTCTGTCTGAGCAAGAGTTTTCCTACAAGGAGTGTAGTGAAATTGTCCACAAGGTGTGCATTGACAGAAGTCAGAGTTTGTCTCTGTAAGATTAGGAGGGATAACATTGTTCTCATTCTCGCAGAAGTGAAATCTAAGCACAGTAACTGTGCAAGGAGTGCGCAGACCGAGTGAAGTCCCAGAGTTACAACCTAAGCGAAATTGCTGAAGGACTGTTGTCGTAGGGAGTGCGTAGAGTCAAAGAGGTTCAAATACTTCGGAGTATTTGAAGAATTACCGCAAGGAGTGTGTGCAAGAGTCTTATTGAAGACTCGAGTTGTGGATAAATATCAGGAGGGATAAAGTCTTCGAAGTTGTCGAAGAGACACTCAAAGAGGACCAGTGCCTTGAAGTATTAGAAGGAGGCGCAACGACATTTGTTTGCTGGTGGACAAGTTTCGTGAAGGCGTACTTGTTCATTTCGTAGGAGTGTTAAGGAGGAATTGGATGGTCGGAATTCTCCATGGAGAATTCATGACGTTTCGAGAACCATCAGATCTTGCAGAGGAGCAAGAAGGTTACGGTGAGTGTTTTTCTAAGTGCAAGCTTAGGAGAAATCGGTCGTAGGATCTAAGCCAACAGTGGCCATTGGATCACTCGCGTAATCTCATTTTGGGGCTTCATGAGTTAGAGAATTGAAACACTTGCATCAATATTCGCGAGGTCGCGAGGTGCGAAGTTTCAAAATAGCGAAAGAATCTGAGCCATCCGATTGGAAGGGCACATATCGCAAGATCCTCTCTATCGGGGATTCAGACATCGCGGTTCAGAGAAGGAAGTCCTTCAACTTCACGAGTGGCAAAGTTGCGAGAGAATCACAGTCATCCATTGGAGGAGGACAGGTGGCAGAGAAAAAGGGATCTCATGAACTCAGAGGTTCGCAAGGTGAGAGTCCAAAGATTAGGTGCTCCAAGTCATGAGTAGTGAAGTTGCGAGGAGCAAAGACAACCATTGGATCCAGCTCAAGGGAGGACTGTTGGATCAGAGCCTCATCGCGTGTTTCATGTATTCGGAGGTTTGGAGGTTGGAAGGACCTCATCTCAACTACAGAAATCGTGAAGTGCTGAGAGCTGAGGCACAGAGGAAACACATGGCAGAACCACAAGGTGGGCCCAAGAAATAGACAGACAGACACACGTCACCTAGTGGAAGGAGTCAACACTCTATTGACTTCTCGCATCTCAGAGATTTGGGAGATAAGAGTACGAGAGATCGACATTGAAACTCATGAAGTAGTGATTTTTGAGAAGTATGAAGGGAATTTCAAACCTCGTTCACTTTCAAGTCTCGGGAATTTGCGAGATAAGAGTATGTGAGCTCGACCCTACGACTTGCGAAGTCGCGAGTAGCAAGAACGAGAGGAGAAAAGTCAGCATCGCCTCTCGGGGGTTCATGAAAGAAAGGTTCCAAGGTTGGACATTCGAACTCATGAAGTGGCGAGTAGAAAGAAGTGCTAGCACTTAGCCTAGCCGGTGATCGCGTGAGGAAGGTGCTGACAGAGAAGAATCCATACCCATATCGAAATTTCGGGTATCATGATATTTAAAAGGAAGAGTCGAGAACCTCAACTCATGAACTTGTGAGATTGCGAGTTGCGAAAAGGACCTTGGGTTAGGCCCTTGGTCATAGTGTTGTGGTCTCTTGGGGAGAAGGGAGCTCATGCCTAGTGCTATTCGCACAGGGGAGCTTCCCAAAGGACCTGTGGATCGATTTGAAAGGAGATTCCAGCAGGGAATCCGAAAGAGTCGATCCGGCTCGAAGGGGTTAAAGAACGATCCTGTGAATGGATCTCGACCCGAGGGTTGATAGGTATGTGTCACTAGGTAACCAATTTTTCGAGATTTTGAGTCAGTATTATGGACCTTGGACTTTTCATGACCCTTTTCTAAAGTGGATTGAGTACTTTTCTTTCAGGTTGACTTGGCATGGTTCTTTTCCTCGCACCCTTCTCCATGAGTTGACTTTGTGATCTCCGATGATATGATATATATTCTAACCCATGACATTTTTTTGCTTGACTTATCACTGTTTTGGTCTATGATGAAGCACAAAGGCAGGTGTTGTGGGACATTGCTGGATTGGCTTCACTGGTTGTTTGGATACACCCAACATCCAACCAATAGGTAAGTACAGGTAAGTAATTTTCTTTCACATTCATACTTGTGATTGTCTTTTTCAGTCTATACATATATATATGTTGGGGTGGAATTACCACCCCAATTTTTTTACCGATTCTTATACTTGATATCAAGCAGGTTAGCAGGTTATGCCATAGATGTTGAGGTTCTCATGCACTCTACGGTGATCACATGTCCCTGAGTTGGAGCTAGATGTTATCCCCCACTTTCAGGGATAACTAGGAGATCATGTCTTGAGGCCCACAGGTCCTAGACATGGAGTACCGAGAGTAGGATTGAGTTCAACATGGCCCTGGAGGGCCCACCTTTTCTCTCTTTCAACATCTTTATCCTGTCAACAAAAACAACAACCTCCACCACCATTGGCTTGGTCTTGTGTCAGAGAGGGTTCTTTCTTCATGAGGTAATTAGTTCACGTATCATGGTATGTGTCATTTTGATCATCAAAACCATTGAATGTATGAATATGATTCCTTTTATTTCTAACAAATGCTTGGACCTTACACTTTCCCACTTGACCATGTTTTGCGGATTGACAGGATTTCCTAGTAAGCCTGTGTCTGTTGGTTTTGGTTAGCCACTTGGGGTTGTCTCTGAGAAGCCATCATCCCCTCCCTTCACAGTTTCACTTTTCCATCTTGTTTCCCACTCACCTATCCCATTACACTTGTTTGGGCACTGGGTTGACCTATTTCTAGGGTTGCACCTTATCTAGTGGGAAGAAGGGGCTAAAGGCCCAAAAGTTAAAAGAAAGCTAGTAAAAGATAAAATCCTAAGAATAAAACCTAAAGATGCTTTGCCCAGGGATCCTTGAGAAAGAAATAAAAGGATTCTCAACAAGAAACAAGAGGGACCCTAAAAAATAATAAAAACAAGACCTACACAGAGGATAGGGGGTCTCATCATGAGCCAGGCTATTAGGTCCATGGGTACCTAGCAGTATGACATTTCCATGAGCTAGTTACCATGCCAGGGTAATGAGATTTGGTTGCATAGCCAAGGGAAAGGGGGTCTCATAATGATCCAACCTTCTCATTTTTGTAACATGTGAGGGTAGTGTCCCCCGATTATCTCTTGAGAAAAAAATAAAAAATCAATTAAAGAATGAAATAATGAAAAGCATAAAAGGAATGAATGGGATTGGAAAGAATTGGATCCACGATATGTACAAATCCCCTTATACAGAGGCCTACACCCACCTTCTTGGACATCCCTTGACCACTTCATCCACTTACATGGCTTAGAAGAGGTCTCTTCCGGGAACTTCCCTTATTTAGTGGACACAAGCCCAATAGGATACCTTGTCCTTTTCCCAGACTTATACAGTAGGTTTGTGTAACGTCTTTGAGCTATTGACTAATATATTAGGGGTTTTATGCATATGTTTATTAATATTGATGGTGAAATGTGATTGACATTTCTATGATCCCTGTAACTGATGAGCCGATGGAGGGTGTATCTTTTGATGTGAAGGACCATGCCCGATGGACAAGTACCATCTTGGACCGGTACACATGGGGAGATGATCATTCCAGACCTCCATGGGGCTGAAGATCACATCAGGTGGATATTGAGACCCCATGAGGGGGAAAATACAGGATAGATATGGATCCAGAGATTTTCACTAGAGGAGAAGAGGACGTTCAACCAGAGGAACCCCGACAGAGCTTGACCTAGGGTGGATGACCCTTTCCCAGTGGAACATTGGCCTTAGGAGGCCTAGGATGTCACCATCTTGACCATGACATCACCCAACATAATGGATGTTTTGGGGAAGACTAGGCAACAGTGGCATGTGTGTCAGGTTGGAGAAGCCCAAGGAGGGCTAACGTTTTTCTCCAGGATGCCCCATCTTCCCAAAAAGGGGCTAACGTCTCCCTTGGAGGGGATTTTACTCTCTTTTGAACTTGATTTAGGATTTAATTTGACAATTTAATGTAAAACAGTATGATTTTGGTATTTTGGCCTTGGCCTTTTACATGACCCAAAAAGTAAAATTAGGTCATGATATTATATAAATGGAGGATTTTCTCCTTCATTTTTTCATCACAACTCATTCACTCCATAAGGAGGTCTGAAATTTGTGCCCTATCTTGGGTATTTGGATGATTTGGYGAGGTGCACTTGTTGAAGGAAGATATTTTTGTCATTTCTTGGCTTTTATCTTGGTGGAAGGTGTTACAACTAGGGTTTGCATGTTATTTCATGGTGATATGTAAGTTTTTTTTTTGCAAAACTTCTTAAATGAATGGTTGTAATCTTATTTTCTTGCATATGTTTATAATTTGTTGAACAAAACCCCAGGTGACAAGCACACAAGTAGGTCCTTGTCTCATGTCCCCATTAAGAGAAATTTTCAGCCATTGAGGAAGAAAAAGAGAGCCTAGTCATAGCTACACTCCTTTCTCTTCCTCCCTTTTTCTAGCCATACCATCTAGAACTCAAGAGGAAGAAGACATCCTAGGCCTAGGTTATCTACACTTAGGGTCATTTTTCTTTTAGGGTTTGATGAAAGAGCCTTGTTGTAGCAACACTCTCCCTCATTAGACTTTCTTGTCTTTATTTTTTGCTTCATTGAGCTAGTCGTTTTCCATATAAGGAAGGAGGAGAGAGAACGATGCCTTGCCATAGCAACAATGGAGTGATCCTCTCTCCCCTAGGGTTTGTTTCTAAGTCCCTACCATAGCAGCACTTCAAAACTCTTCCCTCTAGTCCTTATTCATCCTCCTTCAACCCTTGCGTCCTCCACTAAATTGACTCCATTTTACCCTAAATACATTGATCTAAAGTCCTCCAACATTGAAGTGAATTTGATCACAACACTCTCAAAACCTTGAATTAAAACCCTAATTTCACTAACCCTAGCCTAGACTAACCTACTAACCATAAGTGTTGACATCATCCTTGGCTATTATATCATTGATGCAGCAACGTTTTGTCTTTTGAGCAATTGAATGGTGATCTAAGACATTTATTAGATGATGTGTTGATTGGTTACATCGAATGCCATATTGTCCTAATATTTATTGGTGAAGTGACATTACTTTCATAGCTATATTTATAAACATTGACTTCGTCAATATTTATTGCCATATTGCTTACATATTTATCAAATAGTCTTATGAAGTACTAACCCATCGAATAAACTTTCACATATCAGGTTTTTGTTGCTTTGTTCTAGGCAGGTATACTTCTTTGGGGGTTTTACTTCTTAAATTGGCCTTTGGCCAGACTATATGTTTGGGTGGTGACTTGTGAAGGGGGGAAATGTTATCTTTGTCTTATTAGCCTCTTGCCTCTTCAAAACCTCATGTCACTGGGGAAATCTCCCCTAGATCTAACCTCCCTAAAGAGAAAGAACCATCCTATTGTGGTGACATTGGGTGGTATTGGTTTCTGTTACGCCATTTTACCCTTCTATCTTATAGCCTTTTATCCTAGCTACAAGCTGCGTGATAACAATGCATATGGATGAGAGTTGTATTGGTGATTTATCTTGGTGAATAGATCTGATTTGGTTGATGATATTGATTGTCAGTACATGTTGTGTTTGTGCATAGTTGATGCACTTGTGTTGGTAAAAGTTTGGTGCATGGTTTATGCATTGGTTGATGGTACAGGTTGAGGTACAAGTTGATGGATCATTGTATGATACATGGTCAGGTCCAAGGATCATCAAAGGAATAGAATATCATGGTATTATTGATGCAATATTGTTGAACAATTGATCAGTCTTTTGGTAAATCATCAGCATCTGCAACAGAAGAAGATTACAGTGGTAGCATATTGTTCATAGTGATTACACAACATCTTGCAAATAAGACAAGGGGAGACATACCCATAAGGGGGAGTTATTCCTTCTCCCATGATTGGTTATATATGTATGATTACAGGAGGTGAGATGATATATATGATCGTAGAGGGAGCATTGGCAGTAATGTCATCAAAATTGCATCAAAGTGATATCATTTTTCATGGAGAGAGATATTATTTAGATGAAGAGAAATATCAAAGGCATCTACACAAGGGGAGGATCCCACAGGACAATGCAAATAGGGGGAGCATACCCAAAGATATATACCCTTTGTCATTGATGTTAAAGGGGGAGAGATAGAAACATTGATGAGGAGTGATTATTATCAGGGGAGCATGAGAATTTCCATGTCTAAGTGTTGACATCAATGTTATTGTTTCCATAAATGCCAAAGGAGGAGATTATTGTAATATATTTCCATTGATGTCAAATGGTTAATGTCAAGTGGTGTCATAGTGATGTGTTTTCATTGATGTCAAGGTTGATATCAAAGGAATTTGTATCATTGATGGCATTTCATGGTTGATAGGAAGTACCAAATGGATGAACTCCAAAGTGGTACCCTTATGGTGAAATCCCTCATGGGAAGATGCTTTGCAAAGTCCAAATGGTTAAGTGGTTAGGTAGCCTCAGCAGTGTGGTTAAGGAACCAAATTTTGGTGGAGGAATAATGTAATGAAGATTGGTAAATTTGCAGGTGTGACTATTCTAAATGGATAATATATGTTGTGCTATTTCCGGTGATATGTGGTACACCACGTGAATCCCCATGGTTATGGATACATGGCCTTGTGAAGTTGGAGAACCCTCATGAATTATCTAGAATCCCCTAGAAGGTCAAAGAAGTAAAATTATTCTAGAAGATCCTAGAAGAAGTTGACTAGTCAAAGTGGTTGCAACTAGGAGTTAATCATGGGTTAATTTGTCACAAAAAGAAAATAATTAAAAATAAATTAGTTGCAACTAGAAGTGGTGAGTTTACTATTTGTGGATAAAGTGGTCGTAAGTGGAAAAAGTAGTTAGAAGTGGGTTTTCCCTCAAACAAGGAATTCGGTTAGAAGATAGCCCCTAGAGGAAGCTAGTTGGAGAGTATAAATAAGAGAGCAAGGGTCTCTTATGAGGAGGAATTTTGAGCACATTGAATATCCATTATCTTATGAAAGTTTTATTGCAAGTATTCATTGTCTAAACTTATGCAAGTCTGAGAACCCTAGTTTATAAACGATATGCGGGTTGCATTGGAGGAGGTAGCATACATACGTGGGCTTTAGTGAAGGAGGTAGCATACATAAATGGGATATATAAGGAAAGATTGTGTATATCTTAAAAAGGTCATGAAAAATTGAGTTGATGTTGGTTCGAGGTCCCTGAAGTCTAAAGCAAGTTCTGAGGTCAACATTCTACATGTTTAGATCATCTACATAAGTTCTCCTATGGATACATGTTTTTTTTAATGATCAATTGTGTTGATGGTATGGTGAATTCTTGAGGGATTATTCCTATGGTTGTTGTGATATGTGGATATGGTATATGTTGGTTGGTTGGCTGAGTGAGAAACACTCTTATGCATAGTACAATTATGATATGGTTGAGGGATATCTATGTTATATGATGATGTATTCATGAGGGACATGCATAGGTTGTTGGATATGATTATTTGATGAAATAACACATATATAGGTTGGTTAGTGACAGGTTGGATATAGTAATAGGTTACAGGTTGATGTGACAAAGGTAGCAAAGGAAAGCCTAGTTTTCTGAGGGTGTAAGTAGGTTGAAAGAGGATAGGTCTTGTACACATGTGGGCTAAAGGAGAACATGGTATGTACATACTCATGTTGCATAATATATAGGTCACAAACCTGTAGAGAATATTTGAAAGATTAGTTTATGTCTACAAGTTGGGTCTTGTAGTTGAGGGTTGGATTCCTCACATCTAAGTTGGTGCTAAGATCTACAAGCTAGGTCTTGTATTGAGAGTTGTTTCTCTCTTGGATTTGGTTCTCTTTTCATTTGGTGTTGATAAACCCCAGAGATTGTAGTCTCATGTAACACATGATACAAAATATTGCACATATATATGATGTTCTTTGTGTTCATTACGATGATGGTTTATTGTTCTTTATTATTGATAAATGTTGTTGATATATGAAAATAGCTAATTATGAATGACCGTTAATTTTTGAAGTGGTTTCTAACTAAGTTTGGAAAGAAGTGTAAAAAGAGCCACACATTAATTCACCCCCCCTCTCAGTGTGATTGATGTGTCCAACACGTTTCAAACACCTTGTTTTTGGAACAAGTACCTTGTCATGCAATTGTCATGATAGTAAGATCAAATTTTATAAACAATAAGTATATATAATCAAAGTATGAGAGGTAGAAAGCTATGAATAATACTATATATTCACCTTTAATTTCTAACAAACAAACAAAAAAATAATTTGGTTATTAGGAGTCATTACAAATGGTATCAGATCATGATTTAAATACTACGTCCTTATTGGATGAAAACGAACTCAAATTTGTGACTATAAATAAACAAATATATATATATATATATATATATATATATATATATATATATATATATATATATATATATATATATATATATATATATATATAT
>SNQJ01S0144001.1:32662-46066 GCA_010110895.2 Picea sitchensis
ATAAGTCAAAGTGGATACAAAATAAATTATTTAAATAATAAAGTTAAAGGAGAAATTACTAAGTGGACAAGTGGTTAGAAGTGGGTTAGCCCTAAAATAAGGAAAGTGGGTTGAGATGGTTAAAAGGTAACCCCCTGAGGAAGCTACAAGAAAGTATAAATAAGAGGCAAGGCTCTCTCATTTAATCACACTTGAGAATATTGAATATCTACAAGTGACTAAAGTAACCAAAGTATGTCTAATCCGAATTTCAGGGGGAAGGTGAAGTACAGAAGGCCTAAATTCAAGGGAGGATAAATTATTTTGATGATGTTTTCTAAGGTATGTTTTTTTTGGTTTGTTAATTTGTGCGGGACCTGTTGGCTATGCGATTAACCTGTGGATTGAGAAACCACGACTCAGGGGCATCTAAGCCGTCAAAATCACCTGGGGATCGCACCCGACCTCAGCCACACCAACCCTTAACATAGTTGGATTTTTTTGTCCCCGCAGGTTTCAAACCAGTAACTTTAACAACAAGGAGTGGCTTAACAACACACTCCATCATCGACTGTCCTACACTTAGGGGACTTAAAGTTGAAGGACATGGGGGTGGGATTTGATCCACTTATGTGTGCACGAGTCACGATACCATTTTTTATAGTATATCTGGGTGCAACCACGCATTCGACCACTACCTCAAGGTGTCCCCATGGCTCCAAGTAAAGCCCTCACGAGAATTGAACCTTGCCCAATGGTGAAAAACTCCTCGCTTTCCACCATTGGATCCAACCCCTTTGGGTGATGTTTTCTAAGGTATGTTATTTATAGGTCATCTCACCATTTTCGCAATAACGTTTTTTCTAGAATGATTCAAACCGTGAAATTGGGAGGTCATTGAGGAAACATATCCAAGTAGTTGTGATAAAAAATTTATCTTGTGGGTCGTTGTATTTTCGGAGTTACACTCCATGGAACATAGGGTTTGTGGTTAGTCCTAAAATTAGTTTAAAATAGGTGTTTCATGTAAAAATGTCATAACTTCTTCATAACAGATCCAAATTGAGTAAGCCTAAATGTATTGGTTAGATTACAGCCCGTAGTAGTTTTTGAACCATTTCCAGATCCATAAAACAAATATTACGTCGAGGCCATTTTCTACAAGTTCCATATCTAGAATTAGGCAGAATTCAACAAGGTATGCCATTTTTTCTATAACTCCTTTTCTAAGAGGGTACATGTAGTGAAATCTGGAGGAATTGCATAAAATACATTGAAGAGCATTGTGTACCATTTTCAGATCTTTTTTCATTATAGGTACATAGTTATTATTATTTGAAGTTAGGGTTGTTGACTAATCCAAAACTAGTCATGTAAGACTAAAGTAAAATTTGATGAAAATGATAGTCTCTTGTTGTTAAAGTTAATGAAGGTTTGCAGGTATGTGAGCATATAAACCAGGTCTATTATAGAGTTACAAATTATATTTGGATGATGAAATTGATGAGGGATTTTGGTTGAGGTACATTTTGGGTACATGGATGAGACAAGTAGTTGATGAGTTGGCACATAGCTGAGGTGTATAGTTGATGATGTTGGTATATATTGATGAGTCGTAGTTTATGTGTATTTGATGCATGGTTGATGCACTCATTGATGGTACAGGTTGAGGTATAGGTAGGTTCATGGTTGATGCACGCGTTTATGGTACAGGTTGATTACAGGTTGTTTGGTACAGGTTGTTACGAGTTGATTGGTACAGGTTTATTGCAGTATATCTCACAGTGATAGTGTGACAGTGGTTCCATCATTCTACTTATATTTCAGGGCAGTTGGATGAGGAAAGGATAGGTGGTTGTAGCCACCTTCCGGTTGTAGTCGAAGAACATAGGGGGTTGCAGCCTCCTTCTAGTTGTATCCACCTTCCGGTTATAGTCGGAGAACATAGGGGGTTGAAGTCTCCTTCTGGTTGTAACCACCTTTCGGTTATAGTCGGAGAACATAGGGGGTTGCAGCCTCCTTCTGGTTGTAGCCAGAGAATTTGGGAGTTGGATCTTCCCTTAGGTTGTAGCATGAGAAGCTAGGGGGTTGGAGCCTCCTTCGAGTTGCAGCTTGAAAACAAAAGAAGTTGGTGCTTCCAATGAATGTAATTCTTAAAGACATATAAGAAAAAACATTATGTGGTTTTCTCTCGCTTTGGGTTTCCACGTAAAAACGCTAGTGTATTGTGTATGTGTATGATTGTTCATTTGTTCATTGTTTGTTTACTCTGAAACTATTGGATGATAATGATGCGTTGATATAACACTTGCATTTTATGGTGAAAAATGATTAAATTTCTCTATTACTGATTCACTCCCCCCTCTCAGTAATCCAACATTTACATATGTTAAGTTTACATATTAGGGTTACATGATTTTGAAGTTATATGGATTAGAGCTATAAGGTGGAAGGGTCATCCCTACTACAAGGAGTATAGGTTAATATATGTTAGGAATTTTAAGAGTGACAATGGTTATGGCACAAGGGTTATCATTGTGATTGCATTTCAATATTAATAGTAATATTAATAGTAATATTGATTAATACCATTCGTAATTAAGTATTAGTGTGTTAGGTTTAATGTTTATAAATGTTATGAGTTATGTCTTAGTATTGTAGTGGTTATAGGATATAACAGTTAGTGTTATATGGGTCAAGGGTTAATTGTCATATAGATTAAGAGTTGGGTTGATAATGATGATAAGGGTTAGGGTTTAAATGAGTTAAGGATTATAGGGACTAGGGTTTATATTATTATGGAAATTATAAGGTTTAATAATTATACATATAAGGTATTATAGAGGTTAGGAGTTATATTTGTTAGGTATGATAATGATTATAAGGGATATTCTTTTTTTTTTTCGTATCTAGGGGAATTAGTAACTAGTTGAGATTACATACTTTCAAATTTGATTGGGTGCCACTATAAATTGTTGGCTAGTATCAATAACACACAAGCTAGTGCCTAACAAGAAACGTATGACTTAATAAAGATTGAAATGTCTAGAGACACATTTAGGAGGGGTTTCCCACTCATGGGGGTCACCTATCCTTCTATCCTTATCAAAATGAGTTAGTGTCTCATCACGGATTTGAAACTAAGCAAGGAGAGTGCAAGACCTACCTCCAAACCACATCATCAAACCATCCCAGCATTCTAAATTTGAAAGCCATGGGGGCTCGATTTGATCCACTCTTGCATGCATGTGTCAAGAGACCATTTAATATAATATCTCTCGATGCAACTTCATGCTCGATCACTACCTCAAGGTCACCCCATACCTCCAAGAAAATCACTCATGAAAATTGAAACTTGCCTCGTAATAAACTCCTCAAGTTCAAATATATAAATTTTTTAGTACATATATAAAATTTAACCTAAACAATATTAAATAATAAATATAATATATGACTCATAGTATGAGTCATATAAAAAAAGATTAATATAATGTATTAAGATTAAAATTACTATATTTTATTATATATAATATAATATAAGATTAATCAAAATATAAGAGTAATTATGATAACTCTTATATATAATATATTTATAATATATTTAAAGTAAATAATACATACTAGATATTCTATATAGTATAACCTATGTACTTTACAATTAATAGTAACCATTATTAATAATCTTGCTAAAAATATAAACTTAAGCGACATCCACACTGGAGAGGGAAATGAAGACAACCCGTAGTCGAAAATGAATACACGCCACCGTCACGGTCGATGGGAAAATGAATACACGCCACGGTCCAACCACCATAAGGGTAACGTATACCCCGAATGAAAAAATCAAGGTTTACAGGCTATCGAAAGGGAAATAAATGCAAGGGAAAGAGTTTGGCGGTGTCTATTTTCCATTGATTAAAGTCGCCATGTGTGCCATCAGTTGCATTCCGCAAGAATCTGGAGAGATACACCATGCAATTGGCAAGCACATTTCATACTTTGAAATGGAGAGAACCTGAATAAACCTCAACTAAAGCAGATCTGAATCTAAACTCTTTCTAGAGGTTCGTCGATCTTCGAACCTCAAGGTTCAAGTTCGAGGTTCGATGAACATGTGACTTAGGTGATAATGATTTAAATATTCATAAGGGTTAGGGTTCTTCGGGGAAATACACATGATTATAAAGATTATAAGGGTTAGAGATTTTGAGGTATATATATTAAATGGATTTTGGATTATATTTGACATTAGCTAAGAGTGATAGAGGCTAGGAGTGATATACATTATGTTATTTTTTTAGTAAAGGGTAGCATAGTTTAAAGTCATTTGATGATACAATGATTAATGATTATATGAGTTAATGGTTATAAGGGATAGGAATAAGGGTTTATAGTAACTAAACATAATAATAATGGTCAAGTATTATAAAGTGACATATTAAATGATTACATGAGTTAATGGTTATAAGGGATATGAGTTAGGGTTTATAGGAATTAATATATAATGAATGTTACCGCACCCTTGTTGATCAAAATGGTCAATTCGCTATTGAAAAGGAACGAAGTCGCTCATCCATATGATGAGTGAGGTGGCGTATAAAGATAATAGAGGGTGTGAACGTGACCTATCCAGATGGTAAATGAACTAGTTCAAGGGTGGCGTTGCCCGGATGGCGGGATGCGATTGAATAGTCACCCGGGTGGTGGATAGATGCATCGATGGGCGATGGATGGAGGGAAGGATGGTTGGTGTGAGCGACTGGTAAATTCAGGAAGCAAAGGTGGCGTATAGTGGTGTTACCACGCCCCCCCCATTTTGCTAATCATAATAATGGTTAAGTATTATAAAGTCATATGTTAGAGGTTAATGGTTATAATGGTTATGAGTCATAAGGGTTAATCATTATAAGGCTTAAATTTTTTGAGGGATTACATGGGTTAGGTGTTCTATGGCTTAGGGATATGGGGGATTATAGAGACAAGGGTATATAGATTCTATATATGTTAGGAATTGGGTAGGACTAAGGTTACAAGGATTTTGGATTAGGGTTTATGGTAATTAGGGGTTTGATTTATAAGGTTAGTGTTTAAAATAGTAAAAGGTTTAAACATTTTAGGTATTAAGAGTTATATGTTTTACAAGGGTTAGGGGTTACATAAGCCATGAGGGGTTAAGTGTTAGGCATTATCAGGGTTAAGTATTATATGGTCTAAGAGTTATAGACACTAGGGATTAGTCATTGCAAGTTTTAAGCATTACAAGTGTTAGTAGGGATTAGTCATTGCAAGTTTTAAGCATTACAAGTGTTAGGATTCATACTCTTACAAGGGTTCAATGTTATAATACTTAACTAGTGGTTATACTAATTAGTGGTGATATGAGTCATATGGGATAGGAGTTATATAATCTATAGAGTAAATTAGTGGTTACATGGGATAAGGTTTAGGGGTGATTGATGTTATATGAATTGAAGGTTATCAAGATTATAGAGATTAGTTGTTATTGAATAGGAAGTTTAGAGGTTATAAAGGTTACGGTTTATAGGGGTGTATTAGTAGTTATACTAGTTATGGGTGATAGTCATTATTAGGGTTAGTTTGAGTCTATCTTGTCTAAGAGTTAATAATCATATTAGTTATGGGTGATAATGGTTGTATAGGGTAGGGGTGAAAGTTTTATAGGTTTTTTGGGGTGTTACCGATTATATGGATGAGATTTTGTTAATTTTATAAGTTTTAATGGTTATATGTTGTAGGGGATAAAAGTAGGAAGGGTTAAGAATTTCTACGAGAAGTTATCAAAGTTGTGGGTTTATATGGGTTAGAGGTGGAGAGGGTATAGGGTATGAAATTTATAGGGTTTAAGAGGTATAAGGGTTATGATTTAAAGGTTATAATGGTTATGGTTTTATATTATAGGGTCCAACCATTATTGTGACATCCCCCCAAAAATAAAATATTTTGAAATTTAAATTTGTTGAAAATTTATTCTGTTTTTAGTAAATTCGAATTTGGAAATTTTTTGTCATTTATTGCAATTATGAAATTCGAATTTGATAATTGTAATTAATTATTATACCTATTGGGCAGAGACTTAATTTGACCCAACTAACTATTTGACTATGACACTTGTATGAAAACATAATATTTTATATTGATTGCAGGAGGACAAATTGAACAACCATGTTAAATTTAGCTGACCATGACTCCATGAGTGGGGAACATGTTGGAACTACCTCTAGGCTGATTTTTACAAGTGGAAAATCAATGATTTGGCCATTGGTAGCCCCTAAAAATCAGGGATTTAGAAAGATGTGAAAATTCCCAAGGGAGGGAAAGAAGACCTAGGCAAATTGATAAATAGCATATGTGAGGAGGCAGGACGCTGCCAAGTATAAAGGAGACTATTGATTTTTTTTCCTTGTTGTTATGAACACTATGTGAGTGTGAGGCAAGAGGAATCGGTTAGAATTGAAGGACATTGCTGAAGAGGATATTTTCAAGTTCACCCTCATGGATTCATGGTCACGCTAGGGGCTGAATCGGGCAAGTGATTTTGGCTGCCCTATTCTACGGTTGGGAGGAATACGGTTGTTCCCTGTGTCTCCCTACAAACTGGTTCAAATATGTTAATCTTTCCTTTCTCTGTTTGAATGATTATATATATATCCGATGTAATGCATCTAGTTATGCTAATGTGAAATATTTTAGGAATGAAATCTCGTAATTTGTGTAAAGTTTATAACATATGAAAAAATTCTCGAAATGTTTCTCCTGTAATTAAATTTCTAGGTGAAATTATCTATGTTTAAATGAATCTGAAACAGATTCTATCTATAGGTGTATGTTTATTCCTGTTATTAAATTTCTAGGTGGAACTATCTATGTATGATTGGATTTGAACAATTCTCCCTATATATCACATTTATATTTCCATAAATATATATATATATATATATATATATATATATATAGTCATTTAGATCCAATTGCAGCTGGTACTTTCCGTAGTCTTTATTGATTAAACAAAAATTAAATGACTATAACCAAAAAATCAATTATACAGAAATATGTTGACATAGTATAGAGACAAACAAATTATTCCAACCAGAAATCAACTATGATAATAAGGGAGTTATAGAATAGTAGGAACTATATGGAAATAATTGAATATACCTATACATTTTTCCTCTAACAAAGCACTACCATAGATTATATAGCATCCTCGTTGTACCATTGAAGAATTTTCGGATAATCTCATCGTTCTTACTACATAAAGTCAATTATGGAAGTACGTGGTTATACCACAAATATTGTTGCTACAGTTTTAATACTTGGATACATAAATAGTGAAGAAAAGAGTCTGTATAGACTTACTACGTTTAAAACAGAATTCCTTCCGGATCTAGTTCAGACCATATAAAATTATGTTTGTATATATAAGTACAGAATAGAGGTTATCTATACATCATAACCTAATATGAATAATTATACAGAGTCATAGTCCTCACCATTTATCGAAGTAGGCTGAGACAAGTTTGGAATTTCAATATATGCATACAGTATTGAACAATCATATAGAGTAACATATCCATACATAGAATATCGATATATATATTCAGATCTATACAAAGGTCTGATATTCGGGTTTTTCTCCTTTTCGAGGAGTCTGTTTTTGGTCCATATATAAATCCCCTAAAAGAAAACATAAGTTCCTTTCCTTACATTGCACGATTGTAATTCAGACTGTAAATATAATAGACAACAAAATACAAATTGGAACACAGTGTGAAAGAGTAAAGGGTACATGATTAAAACTAGAAAATCGATGAAATTTGTTTCCATAAGATCCAAGAAAAAAAATCAATACGAAATAATTATCCTTACAATTTTGTTCATATCTTTTTCTAGAATTGTTCATTAAGAGACGAAATTGCTCGACAGAGTTCATTGTCTGTATTTCCCTAAAATCGAATACTCAACATATAAAAGTTAACCACAAGCGAATTCAGCTAGATATACATTAATAAGGTAAAAATCTCTTATGATCGTTGAACTTAAAATACAGAGATACAGGGCCGAGCTATCCCTTGAATAGACTCTTCTCTTCATGACGCTCACCCTTCTAGCTTAAAATTATATCATAAAAAGGAAGAAAAACACCTAGGGTACTCTTTAAGAGTAACGAATTAAAACCCGAATGCCTTTTGGGATTTTGACCAGGAGTCTACGCCCGAATCTATGCACGGTCGAAGTCCCTGCAAGGAATCTTTTTCAAGTTACATTAGTATTGTATAATAAAAGAAGAATGGACAGAACCTTTAATAGAATAATGAATGATAGGAAGAGTTTAATGAAATGTGGTACTCAACTCATGGTGGGAGAACTGGAATCTTTTCCTTTGTCGTATCTGGTCGTATAAACGTCCCAGGTCGAGGGGAGGATGGTCCATGGATTTCCGATGTGTACCCTCATAAACATAGAGCCCCATCATTAGATATCGGTTCCCAATCCTTTAAAGAATAAGAATGATAGTTTCAATATTAAAGAAAATTATTGCTTCAACCAAGAAATATCTATAAGAAAGCTTCAACTTCATAGACCTTCATACGAAACAAGCACAGATGTCTCCATGAGTACTATAACTTTCTATAACTTTGACCTAAAAGAAAATTGAATACACAATGAAGCTCTAGAACCTGTTAGGGACTTACGAAAGCATCTTAAGGGCTATAAAGTTTTGATTAGTACTCCAGAAAGGAACTTAACATGTGACACTACATGAGATACGAACATCTAAGCTATATCTGAATGGAAATAAAACACAGGCAACTTAAGAAGTAAGAAGCTTCGAACAGGTAATACACAAGAAGCATTCTAAAGAATTGGCAGTCGGGGCATCCTGCTTTAAATTATAGAATCGGTACCTATACCCAGACCTTTATGCTTGGGGTAGTTGAGGAAATTCCAAGGGGAAGTCCAAACCTCGGACAATAATAATAATCCTCTCTCTCTCATAACTACGCGTTTAAAAACCTAAAGCTTAAGGAGCAATCCAATATACTGAAATGGCAAATTTCCCCATAACTAAAGGAGACTTTCCACAGAGCTAAATCTTTGAAGGAAAGACATTGTTTACAAAGAATCCGTAACAAATAACAAATACTGGAATGACCAAAATCCCTCTCGACTTTTCTTACACATCACAAACAACGATGAGAGTATCGTAACTTACCATGAAGATGGGTAGGTCCTGCATATCTCACTAGGGTAAAACCTCCAGAGTGTCGACTACCATCGGAGAGGAGGAATGCGTAAGGAAGAAAAAAAACCCTAAACTCTAGGCGAGAGAACCCCAATGTTGCATTAACCATTACTACATAAACTGATAGTAGGAGTACGAGGGTGTTATCCGACCATGTGACATAACAGAGGTGGCATAAGTGTATTGAATACAAGGTGAGTGGTGGCCTCGAAATGCAAACTCGCAGGGCCTCCATTAATAGACTGGACATAGGGTTATTAATTCCGACTGATAGAAAAACGCTCAGACTTCTTGTCGAGATAATGCATTATCACGACTCTATCATTGTTCAATTAAGATGATTTAGTTTGTTAGCCCTTCAGTTGGACTACGAGGAGGGTCAGTTAGAATTAGAGTGAGTCGAAAGTTAAGTACCTTTAAATGCTTCCAAGCTGCGACTCTTAACCCTTAAGTTTCTCCTTTTATAAAAGTAAATTGTTCGTATTCAAGTAAGGGACCATACATAGGGGTCAGGGTTAAATTGTTTATAGCACTAAAATTCCTCTATATTCCATAAATGTATAGATATAATTATATTGTGTGTATTAATAAGATGGAAGGTGATGCCACAGTCATTTTTTAAATAGGAGAAGGAGGTTCATAGTAGTTCAATTGTCATTAATAACTTCATTGTTTGAAGACTAGGAGCAGTAATGTTTCCCAAACATACTAATAATTTATTTTTATTTTTGGGTAAATTGGGGTACATTACATATGGTATCAGAGAAAAAAGTTACAGAACTCGGCCTAAATGGGCCACATTAGTTTCTTAGTATATATTTCAATTTATATAAAACTAATAAATCTTATGATTACAAACAGAAAGCCATTTATGTTTTGTGTTAATTATGGCAGCTCAAGAGGGTGTAGAAATCAGGATGGAAGGAAATCCATAGCAAGGACCTCCTAGAGATCCAAGGAAGAACAATGATGGAAGCTCACCCATGAAGGTGTTGGAAACAATGAGGAATCTTATTGTCGAATTGCAGATTTTCAAAGCCGACAATGAAAATTTGAAGAAAGCACAACAGGAAGACCAAGAGATAAATGCAGTCCTGCTGCGAAGTACAGTGACCAAGAAAATCCCAAAAGACGATAACCATGACGAAGAGGAACACCTTCAGTTGAAGACAAAACTAAACAGAATAGAAAAAGAAAACAAGTAGACCACCTTGAAGGAGAATTTAAAAATATTAAACCGACTACCTTTGATGGAGAATCTAGGACACGGGAAGAAGCTCAGGCATGGTTGTTGGACATCAAAAAATACTTCCAGATCTACAATTATTCCAGCAACATGAAGGTCAGAATGGCCATCTACAATCTGAAAGGGAAGGCCAGCATTTGGTGGCAAGACCTGAAATTGACCAAGGGCCTAAAGGAGAAACAGTTGGAATGGTCTAACTTTAAGAAGTATTTAAAGAAACAATACCTTTCTGAAAGATATTATGAAAGGAATATGAAATAATTTTATGAGTTACGACTTGGACAGATGACGATGGAGGACCTTATAAATAAATTTCTGGAACTACTAAGGTTCGTACCGTACATATGGGAGGATAAGGTAAAAATCCAATGATTCTTAACCTATCTACCACAGTCCTACAGGAACAGAATTGAGTTTGACAACCCCAAATCCTTTAATGAAGTATTCAGGAAAGCACGAATGTGCTATGACCATTATAAACAACAGGTAGAGTTTCCCAAAGACTAGAAGGATAAGAAACAAGATCGAATGAACCAGCGGAAGAAGTGGTACCAACCAGCTCCTTATCAAAATGCAACAAAATGTTTTATGAAAAAGGATTTTCACTCCAATCATCTAAATACGCAAGGCAGCGGTAAACCAGTAAACCTGGGAATGAAGGAGTTTGGGGACTGCTCCCGCGAGCCATTAAAGTGTTGGGAATGTGGAGAGCCTCATCTAAGGAGGAACTTGCGATATGATTATCGATATGGATTGGTTGGAACAACACAAAGAAATACTAGACTGTTATACAAAGATACTTAGCTATAAAGATGATTTTGGCACTATTAGAACAACCCAAGGCATACCAAAACCTATATCAGTCAGACAAGTTTTAGCGATGCAACTCAAGAAATGTATTAGAAATGGATGTCAAGTTTATGCCATCCAAGTGACGAATCTATTAGAAAAAGAAGATAAGCCAAAGTTAGAAGACTTTGCTATCCTACGTGAATTCAGAGACATGTTTGTGGATGAGATACCAGAATTACCTCCTAGAAGGGAAATAGAATTCTTCATAGACCTACTACCCGGTTCAACCCCTATCTCAAAAGCACCTTACCGAATGAGTCTACGAGAACTAACAGAATTAAAAATACAATTTCAGGAATTGTTGGAGAAAGTATATCAGACCGACTGTCTCACCTTGGGGGCCACCAGTCCTCTTTGTGAAAAATAAAGACGGTACTCTAAGACTATGTATCGATTATAGACAACTGAACAAAATGACTATTAAGAACAAATACCCCTTACCAAGGATAAATGATCTGTTCGATCAAGTAGGTGGGGCCAAGATCTTTTCAAAGTTGGATTTACGATCTCGTTATCATCAAGTTAGGATAAAATACAAGGACATAAACAAAACAACTTTTCGGACAAGATATGGACACTACGAGTTCGTAGTCATACCTTTTAAACTCACTAACGCACCATCCATGTTTATGTGCCTGATGAACAGTATTTTCAGTCAGTACTTATACAAGTTCATGGAAGTATTTATCAACAATACTCTGGTCTTTTCAAAACATAGGAGGAACATGATGAACAATTAAGAATAGTTCTACGAACGTTGAGGAAACACAAACTGTACGCAAAATTTGACAAGTGTGACTTCTATCAAAAAGAAATACAATATCTAGGACATGTAATTTTAGCAGAAGGCATTGTCGTCGACCTGGAAAAGACAAAATCCATTATGGAATGGTCGGTACCTAAGGATGTAGTGAATATACGGTCATTCATGGGAATCACCGGATATTACCACAAGTTTATAGAAGGATTTTCCAAGATAACCTACCCTATCACGTCATTACAAAAGAAAGGAACCAAGTTTAACTGGTCAGAGAAGTGTCAAGACAGTTTTAACAAACTGAAGGGATTATTGACAATTGCACCCATATTGAAGGTAGCCGACCAAGATAAAGACTTCACCGTATGTGTTGATGCAAATAAAGAAGGACTAGCTGGTGTCCTAACTCAGGAAGGACACGTTATTTGTTATGAGTCCCAGAAATTAAAAGAACATGAGAGAAATTATGTCACTCATGACTTAGAATTGGCAGCAGTAATATGCGCCTTAAAAATGTGGCAACACTACATAATGGGCAGAAAATTTCTACTATTGACAGATAATAGCACGGTGAAATGTCTATTTAGCCAACCAGATCTTAATGCAAGACAAGCAAGATGGTTAGCCTTCTTGAGGGAATTCAACTTTGAGGTCAGACATATCAAGGGTAAGGAAAATAAAGTAGTAGACACTTTAAGAAGAGGATTCCATGGGTTATTTGAGATAAATATCAGCAGGGCAGAAAGTGATATGGAACAAAGGGTAAGGATGGAAGGTATTAACGACGAAAATTACAATAAGATGATGGTAGAATTACAAAAAAGTATCGCAAACTCAGATAAACTAGATCTAAGTATCGACAAGAAGGGACTATTACGATTTAAAAACAGACTTTACTTACCAGATTCAACAGAGTTAAAATTAACATTTTTGGACGAAGTGCATAAGAAACGGTATTCTAGCCATCTAGGTTACCAGAAAACATTAACAACACTTAGAAAACTATTTTAATGGCCTAATATGAAGGGTGAAAGAGCAGAGTACTTGGCTAGGTGCCAAGATTGTCAGCAGGTTAAGGCTGAGCACCAGCATCCAGCTGGCCTATTACAGCTATTACCAGTACCAGAATGGAAATGGGAGACCATATCACTAGACTTTATAACAGGTTTGCCTAAAACTCAGAAACAGAATGTTTCTATCATGGTTGTAATCGATAAACTCAGTAAGTCTGCACACTTTATTCCTATAAAGTCTACTTTTAAAGATATAAACATTGTTGAAATATTCATGAAAGAAATTTTTAGA
>SNQJ01S0144002.1:0-24353 GCA_010110895.2 Picea sitchensis
AAATTGTTGTTGTGGAATCTCTACTAATGCTTTCAAACAAATCCATTCAGAAGAACTCTGAATACTCCGGCATAGTACATAATTATGCAGCAAATCAAACACTAATCTAAACAACCCGTCCAGATATTTAGTGCAATGTTCAAAGAAAGACAACCACTTACACGCTTCATCATTCCTCTTCTAAATCCATCAAATATCTAAGTTTTTAGCACAAGATGCAAGGACAACCCTGGCTAACTTATGTGCGCCCGGTGAAGATTTCTTTATTTCTGTTGTCAAGTTGTTGCGTAAAACAGACAATAGTTCCTTTCAGATATCAGAACTCTCATCCAAAATCGCGGTCGTTATATAGTTTGCATGGAAGCGTATACATCTTCAGAATAAGGATTCTGATAAACAGCCGAAAAGAAATATTAGAACATCTCAATGATGAGGTCCATTAGTACAAGGTGCAACATTATTACGCACGAAGTGACATCTGCAACAGTTTTTAAAATGGAAACCCTAACTGCAAAGGAAGGACTGTCCATCTTCCCTAGATCTTTAAAACTTTTGACAGTGAGCTCTAATATATCTTTGAATAGATCGTCGTGGAATCGTGTATTGGATGCCGTTATTTTCAGGATTTTGTTCAGGCAATTGACCTGGAGCTTCACTTCTTCGTCTCAGTTTCTCATGAGCTCTGGAGTTACCAAGGCATCTTTGGATGGACGCATTGCATTGAGAACTGATTCAGAAGGTGATTGATTCACCATGGATAAATAGGCCGACACTTTCTCTAAGGCCCGAAGCATCCCATGGATGGAGCGAGGTGGATTTGCCAGTTTCTGTCCGGCAGCAAAAAGCCTACGCTCGAACTCTGTTTCATTCAGATTGCCCATTTCGTTTTCAAAACCACTTCACTAGAATATCGAAGCAGAGTGAATGAGAAATATGGAGCCGCCACTACCACTTCACTGGAATGTCTACCACTTCACTGGAATGTGAAGAAGAAAGAAGCGACTACCACTTCACTGGAATGTCTAGATGCTCATAATGAATAAGTAGGGTAGATATTCAACTGTTTATTGAAGCCACTGGAATTGAACAAGCCGACTATCAACGGGCTATACATATACACTAATTAATGAAGTTATCAGGTGTGAAGAAGTTATTTGGTTAAACATTTAACATGTTTTACTAATAATTATAATAACTGACTATAAATATATATACTTTAAGTCATATACATTCTTTAAGAATTAAAGAAGTTTTTAGGTTTGAAGAAATTGTTTGGGTAAACTTTTAACAGATTTTAATAATAATAATAATAATATTAATAACCTATTTTTAAGATTAACACACATTAAAATTTGGTGTAAAAGACCCCTTCCTCATGGAGTGCCAGTATTTATAAATTTATTTTTGAGGTTATTATATTTATAAAATAAACCCAAATCTTTGTAATTACATGTTTACACTAATAAAATAATTGACATCATTAAATACAAGTGATTTAGCACTTCACTCCATCAACAACAAAAATACTAAAATTGTTGGGAGAGAGGGTCTCATACACCAATTTGTTTTCTGCAGTGATCTTAAAAATAGATTATATATTATATCTTTGGAATAATTTCCCCTGTTTTTCATGATGCTACTCCACATCCTAAACCAACAAAATTAATTGCATAGCATCAATCATCACTTCCGGGGCTTGCACCCAACCAGAATTTTTTGGGTGGTCACCCATCCCAAGATGCCTCTCGCTCAGGTGTGATTTTTCCCGACAATTAAGCCCACTTAGCTTGCTACCCCATTTGCAAAGCCTTAGCAAGTATTATGCCTTATGAACTATCTTGTTAGAGCTCCCTTCACTCTTATTATTTAAGCATAGAGGGGCTTTGCAACATATTAGATATCATTTTTGGGATTAACTGGGTATAGTAAGTCATTAATCTATGACCCATATCCATGAGCATTAGTTGCAATTGACCAATGACTGACCAACTCGTTGATCAAGTTGACCAAACTATCCAAACCAGTATATAGAAGGTGATTTTACTCTTCAACAACCCATACACTCACTAGGGTGAATTTAGCACTCAACAATTTTAAAATGTTTGGGGGGATATTTTGAAACCCCGCAATCAATAGAAACGTGACAATGACAAATTACCTGCATGGATAGTATAGGATGAAAATTTACTTCAACAACATGCATAGAGAACTGCAACTCATAACAAAAGGAACGAGAGATGAAAATGCATTAATTCACACATATCAACATTTAAATGAGTTCATTTATTATTTTTGGGAGAAAATTACATTTAAATGAGTTCATTTATTATTTTTGGGAGAAAATTACAAAGGGCTGAGGTATACAATGAACCTGTGTATTGTTATTAATCGTAAGGGAGAAAATTACAAAGGGGTGATCTATACAGTGAACCTTTGTATTGTTACTAATGGTAAAGAGAAAAATTACAGATGCCATGGCTAGGAGACAACTTCTCTTAGAGTGAAGAGGCACATTAACTGCTTCTTCCACTCAATCTCAGGTTGTATTTTATCTTCGAGCTTCAATTTGTACTATTTCCCTCCCTCTTTCTCCTTGCATATCCCTTCCCCTTGTCCTTTTCGCATAATCACAACTCTTTTTTTCACCTTCCCATTATGCGAGAAGACTAAAATAAATGAAATAAAACAAAAACATATTTATTTACAACATTTACAAACATTTTCCAAGATCCAATTCGAATATGGTGTCCAAGTGGTAGTGCATTCATGATCCCAATATAGACTTAGTGGTGGATGAACAAATATTCACTTAAGTAGTGTAAGCACGTCATCAATATGGACTAGAAAGGTGTGCAAGGATACTTCATCTATATTCATGTGTTATCACCATCCCAAGGTGTGAATCCTCCAAATATGTGGGAACCCCTAATAAATAACATATAAACATGTGCAAAAGTATCCCCTTAGGTGAATAGGTTCCTCAAGAAATGGAAGGCTCAAGTGGAACATGACAATTCATCATGCCCAAGCTCCAAAGTGAAACCAACCTCAATAAATGTACAAGTAAACTACTCCAAGTGGCACATGTGGCTTCAATAGTGTATGGAATAACAATAGGTTAGCACACAATATTTGGAGACTCTTTTGAAAAGTATTTGACAAAAATTTAGGAGGTGGAAATTCTGAAAAATTCTAGGAAATTCGAATAAGCTCACAGGTTAAAATGTCCAATTTGTACCTTTATTACATGCCTCACAAAAATTAAATTTAAATATCAACCATTAAAAAATTGCGTAAAAATTCTGATAAGCTTAACTCGAGGTTCCATGGAAAATTTAAAGAATAGAAAATTCTATACATGGTGATGTGGAAGCGGTGATATTGATGTCTACCATGGTAGGTCCATTGTGGAAGGGTGTTAGTCAACGATGGCAAGCTTGGGGATATGATATGTAGTGCACCGCTCGGAGAAGTGACCCAAGGGCATGATTGTTAGGTTCCTACTCTAACCCACTTAAATACTTTAATAATGTATGAGACTAACTTCCTTGAATAAGGTCCTTTAAATAGTTAGTTAATATTCACTCATTGTATTAAACTTTCATTTTTAGTATCTTGTATATTTATTGTTTACAATACAATATTTATAGGATCAACCTAATCCATTGAAATATTTAGTCAGTAAACCTAATTTATTAATCATGGACGAAAACCATGTGCATAATAGATTAAAAAACAACCAATTTGACCCAAACACTAGATTTTGTTGTGCAAAGAATAACACATACTCAACATTGCCCTCTTTAATATAACTCTTTATTTTTAGCCATATTTTTTATTGTATTCTTGAGTTAGATTGGAGTCTTGGTCTCTTACAAATTGATATCATATCCCTATTTAAAATCTTGATGTGTTGCATTGAATTCAATATATACTACCAATATTTGAAATTTACTCATAATTAGATTCAATACAAGTACTTGGTTCTTGAGACAAAAAAACACAATGTAATTCCATTTTCCAAATGCTTTGTCAATTTAATGTCGCCACGTGTCTCTCTTAACAGTTCAGATCTCTTGAGTTCCTTGGCTCTTTGACTCTTCAGCTCTTCAGTTCTTCAGGCTTTGGAAGTTTCAAACATCTGTGCACTTGTTTCGGTCGGAGCGCCTTCAGTGCAGTTTCACCATGCGTCCTTCCAGATGATGGACGGTCCCAAATCACTTCGAGAATTGTTAAAATAATGTAATTGCAAAGTGTATTCTTATTAGTATTTGATATATTATCATTGGATCAATCCCCATTGTGGATTGATCAGGTTGGTTATTATAAAGGACCAAATCCCCTTTTGTGGATTGGTCAAAAGATAATTGTAATAGGTAGAATAAGAATTCGGCTGCAGAAGATATTAAAGAGGCCCCGAAATATATTAAAGGTGGTTATAACCACTGAGTGTGAGAATTCGGCCCTGCTAGTGAAGAGACACTTCACATGTGCTAGTCTTGTATAAGTAAGGAAGCTAGCGCCTCACTTAGACACAACTCACTTTCTCATTTTGAGAGAGAAGTTTCAGAACTGTAGTTAGAGAAGAAGGAGAGAGAGTGGCACATATTTGGGAGAGGATCTTCTATATTAGCTTAAGTTATCTCTTGGCATTGTATTGTCTATCTATAATAAGGAAGTTTTGCTGGGTTTTCTTCCCCTAGAGGGTTTCTCATGATAAATGTTGTGTCTCTTGTGATTATGTATTTCTCTGTGATCTTATATTATGCTATTGTTATCTATTGAAATGCAAAGAAATATAATAATGGCGTAAACATTAACATGGTATCAGTGCCAAGATCAAGAGAGCATCTTTCATAAGAGAAAAGTGAAAAACATCACTCTTACTCTACATGAAAATTAGGGCTTTTTGTTGGTGAGGTATTTTATCCCTAAAACCATCTAGAAAAATCCGCTCTCCCCCAAGGATCATTTTGGCACCTTCAATGCACCTTTTCAGTGGCTAGATCTCTCGAAAAGTGAAACCCTAGTTTTCTCAAAGTACAAGAAAACTAGAGTACCAGAAGTACCAGAAGTACCAGTGTACCAGAAGTACTAGAAAACCAGAAGAACTAGTCCAGAAAGCCGCAGATCAAGGTTGAGGGGGTAAAAGTAAGATTTTTAAAATTCTGACTACACCAGCTTACTCGCCTCAACTCAGCTCATCTATTCCCTCGATCAGAATTTCAAAATTTGAAGTTTGAAAAATTAAGGTTTCCTCATAAAACCCTAAGTTGCAATTGCAGTTGCAGTCTCAGAACCAGTTATAGTTGCAGTACCAGTTGCAGTTGCAGCCGTACTACCAGATGCAATCACCCTTGAAGTTTTTAAAGAATTGGTAATGATTACCGTTGCTGCGAGATGGTGCCACCACCTACAAATGTTATCAGAGGTATGTACTCGCATATGTTTAATGGTTAAACCTTAAAGAGTATTTGCAGGAGAAGGGATCTCTTTCCATAGATCCAAAAGGATCTCAATATCTCACACATTCAGAGGAATAATGCAACCTAGGTGTGATTATTCTAATATGCATCCATTTGTTATATTGATCAATGTTGCATGTTGTAGCTATGACCATCATTCCAACCTTTTTCTGAGGCAAGGTATTAAATGGATTAAAATTTGAGATCATAGAGCTTATCCTCTAACCCAACCTTCTATCAAGATAATGTCTTGTCTTAGTACAAAAGACAGGTTGAAGAAAGAACTCATCATCTTGAGTGAAGAAGAGTCGGAAGAAAAGCAAGCACTTATTCCTGAGGATAGAGTTCCACGTTTGATTAATCAAGTTAATAAGATTCAAAGCCACACATGACAAGTTGATGACTATAGTTGATATAGCAGTCTTTTTAGAGTATTATACTTGATAGCATGTGAACATATAGAAGCAAATGCTTTGCTTGATGCAACTAACACCTCCTCTTTGAAGAATCTCATGTGTTAGTTCCAGGTTTCCATGGAGGAATGTTTGATCATAACACTATGAGAGTGTTCACCTCATTTCGTATTGTATTCCTTAGCTTTAAATCTTGGTTAAGACAAGTTACAAGTGATCTCTTTAAAGGATCTACTATTATGATTGTTCATGATATTGCTTTTTATTATCAAAAGGATATTACTCTTGCTTTTTTTTTGTTGACCTTGCTCCAGGTCATAGGTAATAACCCTAAGGAAGCTATAGTAAAGGTTGCAGAAGTCAACGTGCTAAAGGAGAGACCATAAATGAAGCAATCATCATTGGAAAAGGAGAAGGTGTCTTGCATAAGGTAAAGGATCACTCTGAAGCTTCCATGACCCAGGCCATTGAGAATCCATGTGAACTTTGGCATAGAATATTAGATCACATTAACTACAAGGCGCTACCATACATATGCAAAGCGGTCACAGGTTTACCAGAACTCAAGGGTGACCATGAAGGCATATGCAATGGATGTGCACAAGGGAAGAACATCAAGAACCGTTTTATGAAGAGAGACAAAAAACAAGGAGTCCTAGAACTCATTCATTCAGATGTGTGTGGCCCAATGCCATCATCCTCCATTAATGGGAATTCAAAGCCTTTATAAAGAATCTTTCTAAAAGAAAGATCAAGATACTCAAGTCAGATAATGGAGGAGAATACACTTCAAAAGATTTCATGAACTTGTACAAAGATGTTGGGATCAATTGGGAACTCACTACTCTCTATAATCCCCAACAAAACGATGTAGTTGAATCAAAGAACATAATGATAATGGAATCTATGAATATTATGATCCATGATCAAGATCTTCCTATGTGCTTATGGGCAGAAGCAGCAATGGAAGCTGTATATGTGTAGAACCGATTGTCCCATAGTTCACTTGAGCTCAAAATCCCAGAAGAGATGTTCACCGGAAAGAAGCCAGGGGTAAGCCATCTAAAAATATTAGGCTACCCAGTATTTATTCATATACCAAAAGAGAAGAGAAACAAGCTGGAACCTTCACGAAATAAGGGAATATTTGTTGGATACTGTGAGGTCTCCAAGGCCTTCAGAATCTATATACGAGGTCACCATCACATTGAGATCAGCAGAGATGTGACCTTTGATGAAGATGCAGTGCTCAATAAATCCAGAAGATGCCATCTTGAAGAAGTATATGAAGAGGAACCCGTAATCCCTAGAACTGTAGTGAGGGAGGTTCCAAGAGCCGCAAAACCAGTGAGGGAAGTCGTAACTTCCCATGATGAGGAAATTCTAGAAGACCATGATATATGAGAAGTTCAAGAACCTCCTCTATAAAAGGAAGCCAGCTTGGGCTAGAGAGATTATTGAAGATGGAGAGAAGTATGGTGCTCCCCAAGGAACCACGAGAGAGGTGAAAATACCAAAGCCATTCTCTAGTTATACGACTTTTATGTGTGACCTCCTAGAGAAGGAGCCTACCTACTTTGAAGAACCCATTCAGATGAAAGAATGGGAAGATTCCATGACAGAGGAATACCAATCTATATTAAAGAATGATGTATGGGAAATATCTCCCAGACCGAAGAGTAACGATGTGGTATCCTCCAAATGGATCTTCAAAATAAAACATGCTACTCATGGAAGTATTGAGAAATATAATGCAAGATTTTTAGCTCATGGCTTTTCTCAAAAATAAGGCATTGACTATGAAGAGACATTCGCTCCTGTAGCCAGATACACTTCGATCAGAGCCATTATAGCTCTTGCAGCTAAGATGAAGTGGAAGTTGCACGAGATGGACGTAAAGACAACTTTCCTAAATGTTGTCATTGAAGAGGAAGTGTATATAGAGAAACCTCAAGGATTTGAAGTTGAAGACAAGAAGTCTCATGTCTGCAGATTGAAGAAAGCCTTGTACGGATTAACGAAGGCTCCTAGAGCTTGGTATGGCCAGATAGATAGCTTTCTGATGACTTTGGTCTTTACCAAGAGTAAAGAATATTCTAACCTCTACTTCAAGGTCATGAACAATGAGCCAGTAATATTACTGTTATATGTGGATGACTTATTAATAACGAGAGAAAAAAATCTCATCACTGAATGTAAGAAGAGACTTTCCTCAGAATTTGAAATGAAAGACCTTGGCCTAATGCATTATTTCCTAGGTCTTGACGTATGGCAAAGTCCAGAGAGGCTCTTTGTAATGAACCTTAAATTCACCATAAAAAATAATTTATATGACATAATTCAATTTCATTTAAGCTTAGAATTTAAGAGAAGGTAAGATTCATTTATGTCCACAATGACATTATTACACCAGTCTAGTTTACTTTCAAATAGAAAATCCTATGTGGATAAATTATTTCGATAATTCTATCACTCCCCTTCACTCTCAAACTACACCAACATACTTATATATAGATAGGAAATGTCTAAACTTAGGTCTTATAGCCCATCCCTCTCCTTGGGACATGAGTTCCTATGCTCGGGCGCATTACTATTTGTTTGAATTTGAAATAAACTTCATACACTATATAGAAAGAGATGGGGTTGGGGACATATCCCTTGTCAAAATATACAAATTTTAAACATAAGATGCTTGGCATCATTTGGTAGGTTTCAAATCATTAAGAATAGCTTTCTTTATGAGTAGTCATGGTTAGTGTCCTGTCAGTTTTCCAAATACACAATCTCTGGTAATAACTCCCAATTAAGACCCTCATATAACTCCCTCTTATCTAAACGATGTATTAAGTGAAATCTCAAACGAATGATAATTGACTCCAATGAATGGATGGAGGGGACGTATTCCACTAGTAGTATCAGAAGGGAATTGTCAATAATATCACCAATTTTTTGGTTGGGAAGGAGTGGTTTAGCTATCAGAATAGTTAAAGCTCTGCACTAGGAATTAATGGATACTTCATGTACTCGAATTTCGATGGTTTCACCTGATCATTCCTTCAACCTAGTCACGACACATACTCCCCATCGCATGGCAAGAATATCATTCATACCTTCAATAGTTAATAAGTGTAACAGAGCTCCTTTAGGGTTTTGAGTGTTTCTATTTTCAATGTGGAAACCTGCTGGAATGGCTCTATGTATTATCATTTTCAATAGAAAAGGCTGTTGAAATGGACAACATTACCCGATGGAATACTCGACGGTACTCGCCTCCCTGGTATGTTTTCGATACCCCTTGTGCCCTCATTCATTTAAACAAGAATTCTGGTTTCCATCACGATGTAACAAACCTCGTGTTGGGAAGTGTTATTATGACTTGTAAATTTGAATCTCCCCTTTAAAGATCTTGTTATGAATGTAATTTGAATTTTCCCCCTCAGGACTATTCCTCATTACTTTTTTGTATGGTTTTGCTAACAGAAATAGATTGTTCTAGGTATTTGTCCTTAATGTCTCCTGAAAGGGATTTGGCATTAGGCCTCCTTGTCTCCTCGGTGACCAAATGATTCACACCTCCTTGTAGAAACTTCACTCTTATGGTTTGCCATTTTGTTATAGGCTCTATAATTGTTCTGTTGATATGTTTCGAGCCCTCGTGTTGCATTGTTGTGAAGTCACATAGGGTTTTAATATAAAGATGAAAATTTTCATGCTATGTAAGTTGCATTTTTCCCTTCTCTCTTTATTGTAAGCATGGATATATTTCAAAATCTCTAAGAGACTCTCTTCTATTCCTTACATATAAAATTTTTACGTGATGGTTATGCATTTCAACCCTACACGATTAAAATTTACGACCTCAGGGTTTTTTGAGTAACTCTGTTAGAAAAATGCCCATGACATATCATAATGGTGTTTCTTCTTTCCTTTTGCAGCTTCCTGGGTTGAGGATGATTTTGGCGTGTTTGCACGACCCGTCTTGTGGAATTTCGTAAATTTAGTGTAGTACTGTTTATTTTATTTATTTTCAAAGCAAAGAGATTTATTAGTTGCTGGTATAAACGCTAACGATGGGACCCCGTTATTGAGAGGGTACCCATCAAGAAGACCTGGGATGATTCTCCCCTCAGTCAGAGACCTCTATCAAGACAAAACACGATAAGGAAAGAAATCCTCGTCTTCAACACCGAGTTAAGTACCATTATAACTCAACTCTTTCTATTCTGTTGGAAACTTCAATCATTTCATTTATGTTCTAAAATGCTAATGTAAATTTGAAATTCCTTACACGGACCTCAACTCTGTACAACTTCGGATGCCGATGCTCATCAAAGGCGTACAAGGTACTCAGGATTCAATTCGTTGCACTCCAATGCGTGCCCTAGTTTCCTATGAATTGATATGATTCTAAACCTAGGGTCAGCATCATGGTGACATAAATCTGACTGAGTCACATGATTTAGAATAAGGTTATAGTTTAAGAGCTATAAAATATTTTGGGGTGGCAATACCAGTCGTTGCCGAGTAATGGGTCTATAATTGAATGTATTCTGAAATGGAATTCAACCATCTTTATGGATAGTTATTTTGGTTCGATTCCTTCCATGGATATTATTTCGATTTTTCATATTGCTTATCTTTTTTTGTTACGAATTTAAGAAATTTCACTAAGGTTTAGTCTACTGTATTTCAGTATTTGTTGTTCGTACAGTCCGAACTTTTATGCTTTGCATGGAATTTATGTATTTCCAAAGGCCCACATCTTTTTAATCACATCTCAATGAAAAGAGCTCTAGAATATTAAATTGTTGTACAGGTATCAAGTAACATTCATACGAATGTATGTATATGATCCTATTAAATGCGTATCCTAGTCATGCATCGATACTTTTTATATCTTATTACAGAAATATACAAATATTCAGTCATTGTTGTTCCTCTTTATACATTGACATTTCTTAGATCATTATCATAATCTAAGGGAACCTATACAGAGGAAATAAAAAGAAGGGAGTCTGAGATTGTCAAAGTAATGAGTTCTGCACATTTAATTATACTTTTAATTGCAAGGTTAGATCTACATGACTACTAGAATAGTAGGTATATTGACTGTATGCTATGTGTGTGTATAAAGGCATATATTATCATTCTTACTGTACGGAATTCATTTTAACTCTCCATTAGCATCTGTATTAATTTCCACCTATAATTATGTACATACCTATAGCTTTCTCTCTATATATATATAACGATTCACTATCATAGGTATAGTTTCATCTTGATTCTGGTTTAATAATTGGAAATCTCAGTTGTGTGCTACATTCCTGCATCTTTACCTACAGAAATATAAACATGCAAGTATATCTACCTCACTTGGGTCACATTCATACACACCATTAGCTTACACATCAAATCATAGTTAACTCGGAGGATCCCTTTTTGTGCTCTATGGTTTATACCATCAAACAATAGTCTAACTACGGAATTTTAATACTTAAAGGTGTATGATCTTATGCCAAGCAGAACTCTTTGAAAGATTTGCACTAAAATCTGCTTAATTAATTTAATACTTTCATACACAATAATTTATGTTCTTGTCATGTCCTATACATAGTAGCTTGTAATATACTCTGTTATTTCTATTCTACCTCTATCTCGGATGAAGATCCTCCATTGTTTCTACTAGTCCATTCATTACAGTATTAGAGTTGTTCCTATAACAGATAATTCCTATTATGTTCCTACAGTTTTTCCTATTACAGAAATGAACTAAGATACGACAGATTTCTCTCATAGAAGTACCTTGATACATAATTAACATATACATATCATCATTATAAATGATTATTTAAAACAAAGAAGGAGTAGATCAACATATCTAAACCAGTTTCTGGGAAGGCAAAGGGAACAACCATGTTCCTCCTAGCCGTAGAATAGGCAGCCAAAATTACTTGCCTGATTCACCCCCTAGCCTGACCATGAATCCATGAGGGAAAACTTAGAAGACTCCTCCTCAGCAATGTATTCAATTCCAATAGTTCTCCTCTTTCCTCACACTTACTCAGTAGTGTTCATAACAGCAAAAACAAATCAATAGTCTCTTTCCCAACATACTTGGCAGCATCCTGCCTCCTCACATATGCTATTTATCAATTTTGTCCAGGTCTTTTTTCCCTTCCTTGGGAATTTTCACAGCTTTCTAAATCCTCGATTTTTAGGGGATGCCAATGGCCAAATCACTGATCTGCCACTTGTAACAATCATCCTAGAGGTAGTTCCAATATGTTCCCCACTCATGGAGTCATGGTCATCTAAATTCAACATGGTTGTTCCATTTGTCCTCCTGCAATCAATATAAAATATTATATTTTTATACAAGTGTCATAGTCAAATAGTTAGTTGGGTCAAATAAGGTCTCATCCCAATAGTCATAATAATTAATTACAATTCTCAAATTCGAAATTTGGAATTGCCATAAATGGAAAAAAAATTCCAAATTCAAATTTACTTAAAACGGAATAAATTTCCAGCAAATTTAAATTTCAAAATATTTTATTTTGGGGGATATCACATCCTTTCCCCCTTCAGTAAAACACTTTCCTCAGTGTTCCTTCCTTTCTTGGAACATGATTGGATGAGATTTCTGCAAATCTCCCTCCAATTCCCAAGTGGCCTCCTCAGGACTAAAGTGCTTCTGTTGCACCTTTACCTGAGCGACGAATCTGTTCTGAAGTGATATTTCTCTCTGGTCTAGAATGTGGAGGGGTTCCACCTGGAACTCATCTTCGAGTTCCACCTGCACCAAGTTCCAATGAATCATATGTGTAGGGTCATGAATATACTTTTTCAACAACGAGACATGAAATACATTATGAATTTTTAGATTAGCTGGAAGTGCAGGTTGATATGCTACGGGTCCAATTTGAGCTAGTATCTCGAAGGGCCCACAAAACCTCGGTGGCAGTTTGGCACAATTCCCTAACTTCAACGAGATCTTTCAGGCTTTGACCTTCAAATAAACATGGTCTCCCACTTGAAATTCCAAGTGTCTTCTTTTCTGATCTGCATAGCTCTTCTATGTGTCCTGTGCTTATTTCAAGTTTTGTTGTACCTTTCTTACCATGTTCTCCATTTCTTGGAGCATCTCTGGTCCACCGATGATTCTGTCACCCGAGTTATCCCTACTAATTGGAATTGTACACTTTCTGCAATGCAGTATTTCGAAAGTGCTCAACTTAGTCGAAGTTTGGTACCCATTGTTATATGCAAATTCTACCAAGTGCAGGTAGTCTTCCCACTTGCTCGGTTTTTTTCTTAAGTACATGTGAAGCATATCATCTATGATTTGGTTTTTCCTTTCAGGCTGTCCATCCATTTGTGGATGATAGGTCATACTAAAGTTAAATTTAGTGTTTAGTCCTGCAAACAATTCCTTCCAAAAAGTGGATGTAAATTTTGCGTCTCTATCTGAAACCACCATTTTAGGAATACCATGCAGTCTAAAAATTTATTTCATGAATATTTCAGCAATGTTTATAGCTTTAAAAATAGACTTTACAGGAATAAAGTGTGGAGACTTAGTGAGTTTATCGATTACGACCATGATAGAATTATTATGTTTCTGAGTTTTAGGCAAACCTGTTATAAAGAACAGTGATATAGTCTCCCATTTCCATTATGGTACTGGTAATGGTTGTAATAGGCCGGTTGGGTGCTGGTGCTTGGCCTTAACCTGCTGAGAATCTTGGCACCTAGCCAGGTACTCTGTTGTCTCTCCCTTCATACTATGCAATTAAAATAGCTTTATGGTTGTTGTTATTGTTTCCTGGTAGCCTGGATGGCCAAAATACGGTTTCTTATGCACTTCGTCTAAAACAGTTAATTTTAACTCTGTTGAATCTAGTATGTAAAGTTTGTTTTTAAATCATAATAGTCCCTTCTTGTCGATACTTAGATATGGTTTATCTGAGTTTGCATTATTGTTTTGAAATTATGCCATCATCTTAGTGTAATTTTTCGTCGTAAATACTTGTCATCCTTATTCTTTGTTCCAGATCACTTTCTGCCCTACTGATATTTATCTCAAATAACCCATGGACTCTTCTGCTTAAAGTGTTTGCTACTTTATTTTCCTTACCCTTGATATGTCTGACCTCTAAGTCGAATTCGCTCAATAAGGCTAGACACCTTACTTGTCTTGCATTAAGACCTGGTTGGTTAAAGAGATATTTCACGCCCTTATTATCCGTCAATAGTAGGAATTTTATGCCCATTATATAATGTCGCCACATTTTTAAGGAATGTATTACTTTTGCCAATTCTAAGTCATGAGTGACATAATTTCGTTCATGTTCTTCTAATTTCTAGGACTCGTAACAAATAACGTGCCCTTCCTGAGTTAGGACACCACCTAGTCTCTTTTTACTTGCATCAACACAAACTGTTAAGTCTTTATTTGGGTCTGCTACCTTCAAAATGTGTGCTGATGTCAATAATTCCTTCAGCTTGTTAAAGCTGTCTTGACACTTTTGCGACCAGTTAAACTTGGTTCCTTTCTTTTGTAATGACGTGATAGGGTAGGCTATTTTGGAAAACCCTTCTATAAAGCTACGATAATATGTGGTGATTCCCATGAATGACCAAATATCTTCCGCATCCTTAGGTATTGGCCATTCCATAATGGATTTTGTCTTTTCTGGGTCTATGACAATACCTTCTGAGGAAATGACATGTCCTAAATATTGTATTTAATTTTGATAAAAGTCACATTTGTCGAATTTTGTTTATAGTTTGTGTTTCCTTAATGTTTGTAGAACTATTCTTAAGTGTTCATCATGTTCCTCCTCTATTTTAGAATAGACCAGAATATCGTTGATAAATACTACTACGAACTTGTCTAAGTACTGACTGAAAATGTTGTTCATCAAGCACATAAATGTGGTTGGTGCGTTAGTGAGTCTGAAAGGTATGACTACAAACTCGTAGTGTCCATATCTTGTTCGAAAAGTTTTTTTGTTTATGTCCTCATCCTTTATCCTAACTTGATGATAAACGAATCGTAAATCCAACTTTGAAAAGATCTTTTCCCCACCTGCTTGATTGAACAGATCATTTATCCTTGGTAAGGGGTATTTGTTCTTAAAAGTCAGTTTGTTCAGTCGTCTATAATCGATACATAGTCTTAGAGTACTGTCCTTATTTTTCTCAAAGACGATTGGTGCTCCCCATGGTGAAACACTCAGTCTGATATACTCTTTGTCCAACAATTCCTGTAATTGGATTTTTAACTCTGTCAGTTCTGGTAGACTCATTTGGTAGGGTTCTTTTGAGATAGGGGCTGATCCGGGTAGTAGGTCTATGGAGAAATCTATTTGCCTTCTAGGAGGTAATTCTGGTATCTCATCCACAAACATATCTCTAAATTCACGTAGAACAACAAAGCCTTCTAACTTGGACTTATCTTCTTTTTCTAATAGATTCGTCACTTGGATGGCATAAACTTGACATCCCTTTCTAATACATTTCTTGAGTTGCATCGTTGAAACTTGTCTAACTGATACAGGTTTTGGTATGACTTGGGTTGTTCTAACAGTGCCAAAATCATCTTTATAGCTAAGCATCTTTGTATAATAATCTAGTACTGCTTTGTGTTGTTCCAACCAATCCATCCCGATAATAATATCATAAGATCCTAGTGGTAAGATGTTCAGATTGATCCTTATCTTTTGACCATCTAAGTTGAACTCAAGATAAAAAATAAAGTCAACTACATTCCTTTTAGTACCTGTTGCTAGTTGTACAAGCCATGATTTTGCGTGCTTTAGTTTCTTAAATTTATTCGAATCTACTACATCAGGAGTAATATAACTTAACATAGCTCCCGGGCCAATTAAAATAGAAATTCGAGTGTCATTGATTTTACCTTTGATTTTTACCACCGAGGACTAGTGGTCAGCTTGTCGACCATCTATGGTTGCATTTATCCGATGCAGACTTCTATGGACATCTCTTAATGTCGAGGCCTCCTGCAAATTGTGAACAACAATTCTATTTGTTGAAGTTAAACATGGACAGTTCCTCCTTAGATGAGGCTCTCCATACTCCCAACACTTCAAGGGTTCACAGGAGTTGTTCCCAAACTTATTTGTTTCCAGGTTTATCAGTTTACCACTACCCTGTGTATTCAGATGATTGGAGTGAAAATCCTTCCTTGGGAAACTTTTTGATGCATTCTGATAAGGAGCTGGCGGGTATCCCTTCTTCCCTTGGTTCATTCGATCTTATTTCTTATCTTTGCAGGTGTTGGGAAACTCTACCTGTTGTTTATACTGGTCATAGTACATTCATTCTTTCCTAAATACCTTTCTCAAAGATTTGGGGTTGTCAAACTCAATTCTGTCCTAGTAGGCCTATGGTAAACAGCTTAAGAATCATTGGATTTTTACCTTATCATCCTGGATGTATGGTACAAACCTTAGTAGTTCCAGAAATTTATTTATAAGATCCTCCATCATCATCTGTCTGAGTCATAACTCATAAAATTCTTTCGTCTTCCTTTCATAATAGCTTTTAGAAAGGTATCACTTCTTGAAATGCTTCTTAAAGTCAAACCATTCCAACTGTTTCTCCTTTAAGCCCTTGGCCAATTTCAGGTCCTGCCACCAAATGCTGGCCTTCCCCTTCAGATTGTAGATGGCTATTCTAACCTTCATGTTGCTGGAATAGTTGTAGATCTAGAAGTATTTTTTGATATCCAACAACCATGCCTCAGCGTCTTCTCCTGTCCTGGATTCTCCATCAAAGGTAGTTGGTTTAATCTTTTTAAATTCTCCTTCAAGGTGGTCTACTTGTTTTGTTTTTCTGTCTGGTATAGTTTTGTCTTTAGCTGAAGGTGTCCCTTCAGACGAACTGTCTCATTTTTCTGTTTTCAGTCCCGAATTCTTGGAGGCTCTTTTGTTGACTTCTTCATCATGGTTATCATCTTTTGGGATTTTCTTGGTTACTATACTACGCAGCAGGACTTCATTTATCTCTTGTTGTTTCTGCTGTGCTTTCTTCAATTTTTCATTGTTGACCTTGAAAACCTATAGTTCAACAATAAGATTCGTCATTGTTTCCAACACCTCCGTGGGTGAGCTTCCATCACTGTTCTATGTTGGGTATGCCGGAGGTCCTTGCTGCGGATTTCCTTCCATCCAGATTTCTGCCATAATTTACAAAAATAGAAAGGGATTTCTGTTTGTAACCATAAGATTTATTAGTTTTACATAAGTCAGAATGTATACTAAGTAGCTAATGTGGCCCTGTTCAGGCCGAGTGTTGTAGCTTTTTCTCTGATACCATATGTAATGAACGTCAAAGTCACCATAAAAAATAAATTCTATGACATAATTCAATTTCGTTTAAGATTAGAATTTAAGAGAAGGTAAGATTCATTTCTGTCCACAATGACATTATTACAACAGTCTAGTTTACTTCGAAACATAAAAGCTTATGTGGATAAATTCTTTCCATAATTCTATCACTCCCCTTCACTCTCAAACTACCCCAACATACTTATATATACATAGGCAATGTCTAAAATTAGGTCTTATAGCCCATCCCTCTCCTTGGGACATGAGTTCCTATGCTCACACGCATTACTATTTGTTTGAATTTGAAATAAACTTCATACACTATATAGAAAGAGATGGGGTCAGGGACATATCCCTTCTCAAAATATACAAAGTTTAAACATAAAATGCTTGGCATCATTTGGTAGTGTTCAACTCAATAAGAATAGATTTCTTTATGAGTAGTCATGGTTAGTGTCCTGTGAGTTTTCCAAATACACAAAAGCTCAGGGAATAACTCTCAATTAAGACCCTCATATAACTTGCTCTTAGCTAAACGATGTCTTCAGTGAAGTCGAAAATGAATGATAATTGACTCTAATGAATGGATGGAGGGGACATATTCCACTAGTAGTATCACGACGGGATTGTCATTAATATCACCAATTTCTTAGAGGGGAAGGAGTGGTTTACTTCTCATAACAGTTAAAGATATGCACTGGGAATTAATGGATACTTCGTGTACTCGGATTTCAATGGTTTCACCTAACCTCTCCTTCAACCTAGTCACGACACATACTCCCCATCGCATGGCAAGACCATCATTCGTACCTTAAACAATTAATCGATGTAACATAGCTCCTTTAGGGTTTCAAGTGTTTCTATTTTCAATGTGGAAACCTCCTTGAATGGCTCTGCGTATTATCATTTTCAACAGGAAAGGTTGTCGAAATGGAGTATGTTACCTGATGGAATAGTCGGGGCTATTCGCCTCCCTGGTATGTTTTCGATACCCCTTATGCCCTCGGTCATTTAAACAAGAACTATGGTTTCCATCACGGTGTAAGAACCCTCGTGTTGGGAAGTCTTATTACGACTTGTAAATTTGAATCTCCACTTTAAAGATATTGTTATGACTGTAATTTGAATTTTCCCCCTTAGGACTATTCCTCGTGACTTTTTTGTATGGTTCTGCTACCAAAAATAGATTGTTCTAAGTATTTGTCCTTAATGTCTCCTGAAAGGGATTCAACATTATGCCTCCTTGTCTCCTCGGTTACCGAAGGATTCACACCTCCTTGTAAAAACTTTAGTCTCAGGGTTTTCCATTTCGTTACAGGCTCTATAATTATTTCGTTGATATGTTTTGAGGCGTGGTGTTGCATTGTTGTGAAGCCACACGGGGTTTTAATATGAATATGAAAATTTTGCTACTATGTATGTTGAAGTTTTCCCTTCTCTCTTTATTGTAAGGATGGATATGTTTCAAAATCTATAAGAGACTCTCTTCTAGTCCTTACGGATAGAAAGCTTACTTGATGGTTATGCATTTCAATCCTACAAGATTAAAATTTACGACCTCAGGGGTTTTTGAGTAGCTCTGTTTGAAAAATTCCCATGACATATCATAATGGGGTTTCTTCTTTATTTTTGCAACTTCCTAGGTTGAGGATGCTTTCAGACTATTCGCACGACCTGTCTTATGGAATTTTGTAAATTTAGTGTAGTATTGTTTATGTTATTTCTTTTCAAAGCAAAGGGATTTATTCGATGTTGGTATAAACAATAATGATGGGACCTTGTTATTGCGAGGGTACCCATCAGGAGGACCTGGGACCATTCTCCCCTCGGTGAGAGGCCTCTATCAAGATAAAACGCGATAAGGAAAGGAAGCCTCGTCTTCAACTCTGAGTTAAGTACCATTATAACTCAACTCTTTCTATTCTATTGGAAAATTCAAACATTTTATTTCTATTCTAAAATGCTAATGTAAATTTGAAATTCCTTCTAGGGACCTCAACTCTGTACAACTATAGATGTCGGTGCTCATCAAAGCCGTACAAGGTACTTGGGTTTCAATTCGTTGCACTCCAATGCGTTCCCTAGTTTCCTATGAACTAATATGATTCTAAACCCAGGGTTAGCATCGTGGTGACCAAAATATCACTAAGTCACATGATTTATAATAAGGTTATAGTTTAAGAGCTATAAAATATTTTGGGGTGGTAATAGGAACAATCCTTCTTGCCGAGTAATGGGTCTATAATTTAATGTATTCTGGAATGGAATTCAACCATCTTTATGGACACTTATTTTGATTCGATTCCTTACTTGGATATTATTATTATTTTGCATACTGCTTAGCTTTTGTCATTACGAATTTCATAAATTTCACTAAGGTTTAGTCTACTGTATTTCAGTATTGGTTGTTTGTACAGTCCGAACTTTTATGCATTGCATGGAATTTATGTATTTCCAAAGGCCCACATCTTTTGAATCACATCTCAATAAAAAGAGCTCTATAATATTAAATTGTTGTACAGGTATGAAGTAATATTCGTATGAATGTATTTATATAATCCTATTAAATGTGTATCCTGGTCATGCATCAATACGTTGTTCCTCCCAACCGTAGAATAGGTAGCCAAAATTACTTGCCTGATTCACCCCCTAACCTGACCGTGAATCCATGAGGGAGAACTTAGAAGACTCCTCCTCAGAAATGTCTTCAATTCCAGTAGTTCTCCTCTTGCCTCACACTTACTCAGTAGTGTTCGTAACAACAAATAAAAATCAATAGTCTCTTTCCCAACATACTTGGCAATGTCCTGCCTCCTCACATATTCTATTTATCAATTTTACCCAGGTCTTTTTTCCCTCCCTTGGGATTTTTCCTATCTTTCTAAATCCCTGATTTTTAGGATCTGCCAATGGAAAAATCACTGATTTTCCACTTGTAACAATCAACCCAGAGGTAGTTCCAGCATGTTCCGCACTCATGGAGTCATGGTCAGCTAAATTCAACATGGTTGTTCCATTTGTCCTCCTACATTCAATATAAAATATTCGTTTTTATACAAGTTTCATAGTTAAATAGTTAGTTGGGTCAAATCAAGTCTCTGCCCAACAATCATAATAATTAATTACAATTCTCAAATTCAAAATTTGGAATTTCCATAAATGGAAAAAAATTTCCAAATTCGAATTTACTAAAAACGGAATAAATTTCCAGCAAATTTAAATTTCAAAATATTTTATTTTTGAGGATATCAAAATCTTCCTTATCCAAGGGAAGTGTGTAGTCAAAATCTTGAAGAGATTCGACATGTTAGAGTGTAATACCATGAATACACCCATGGAAGCGAAGCTAAAGCTGTTGGTCGATACTTCGTCAGAATTGATTGATGCCACAATGTATAGACAGATTATTGTATCGTTGATGTACCTGACAAACACCAGACCAGACATTTGTTTTTCCATGAACACCTTGAGTCAGTTTCTGGTAGAACCGAGACATGTTCACCTAGTGGCTACGAAACATGTGATGAGGTACCTTAAGGGTACAATAGATTGTGGTCTCAACTATGATGAAGATCATGATATCACATTGAGTGGATATACTGATGCAGATTGGGCAGGAAGTGTTTCTGTTAGAAAAAACACTTTAGGATGTTGTTTTAGTTTGGGATCAGCCATGATCTCATGGTAGAGTAGGAAACAATCCAACATTGCTCTCAACATAGCAGAAGAACAATACATTGTTGCATGTTCATCCAACTATGAAGCTATATGGCTTCGAAAGTTGTTGACCAAATTATTTTACCTAGAGATGGAAGCAACCATGATCCTATGTGACAACCAAAGCTTCATAAATATGATAGAGAATATTGTATTCCATGACACGTCAAATCACATAGAGATCCGATATCATTACATCCGTGACATGGTGCAGAGAGGAGCCTTAAAGCTCCAGTACGTTAGCATGGATGAAGAGGTTGTTGATGTGTTGACCAAGCCTCTATCTTGTGTAAAAATTGATCACTTTCAAGATAAGATTGGTATAGTCCGAAATGACCTTCCTCAAAAGGGGGAGTATTTGTTGTGATGAGACATCTCTTGCTTCTGATCGAATGGTTGTGACATAAAGGAAGATGAAGTGATGTGACTACCACTAAGCGTTCGACTGGATAGATGTAACATAAAGCCAATCGAGTATCCTTCTTCTGACTTGATGGTTGTGACATAAAAAAGGACGAGTACCTTGCTTCCGACCTAATGGTTGTGACACAAAGCAAGATGATATGATGTGACTAGTACTGTGCTTCCATCTAAATAGTTGTGACGTAAATCCAGTCTAGTATCCTCCTTCCAGCTTGATTGTTGTGATGTAAAGTAGGATGAGTATATTGCTTCCATCTTGAGTGTTGTAACGTAAAGCAAGATGTTGATATGAGACTAGTATTTTTCTTTCAGCTTGAGTGTTTTCACGTAAAGAAAGACTAGTATTGAACTTCTAGCTTTACAACTGTGACGTAAAGCGAATCCTGTATTATGATGAGCTAGCCTCGTTTTTTGATGATGATGATGGTGTATTAGCTTTATACTAATACATATTGATGCAAATGATGATTGCATTCCTTTGAGAATGACAATGTTATCGATGAACAAAACCTCTGATGACTTATAGATATGCCAGTTAGTGTTCCAATATGATATTGATGGTGTTGTTGATGATGTTGTCCTCCCTCTCTCTCGCATGATGCTAAAGAATACCCTTCTTGTTAAGGGGGAGTGTCAAAGTAATGTAACTGCAAAGTGTATTCTTATTATTACTTGATATATTATTCATTGGATCAATCCCTATTGCACATTGATCATGTTGGTTATTATAAAGGACCAAATCCCCTTTTGCGGATTGGTCAAAAGATAATTGTAATAGGCATCGGCCCCAGAAGATATTAAATAGGCCCCATAATATATTAAAGGTGGTTATAACCACGCAGTGTGATAAGTCGTCCCTTCCAGTGAAGAGACACTTCACACGTGCTAGTCATGTATCAGTAAGGAGGCCAACTCCTCACTTAGACACAACTCACTTGCTCATTTTGAGGGACAAGTTTTGGAACTGCATTTAGAGAAGAAGGAGAGAGAGTGGTGCATCTTTGGGAGAGGATCTTTTATATTAGCTTAAGTTATCTCTTGGCATTATATTGACTATCTATAATAAGGAAGTTTTGTTGGGTTTTCTTCCCCTAGAGGTTTTCCCAGGATAAATGATGTGTCTCTTGTGATTGTGTATTTCTCAGTGATCTTGTATTATTCTACTGTTATATATTCAAATGAAAAGAACTATAATATTGGCATAAACATTATCAATACTTTCAGACTTTAGCAACTCCACTCTCCCCTTTTCTATGGATCTTCATTAGAGGTGACCTTGGGTGGTAACCTCACGCAAACATGTTATTGCGGCCACGCTCGAAGTTGGTTTGAGATCAAACTACCTTTCACCCTACAATTCACCTTGAGCCCCCACGTGTCTTTTCTCCAAAACTGTGGTTTGGATTGCGGCTCACCCTTGACTTCATAAAGATCCAGCACCTTCTATCCCTACAATGCGATCTGACCGTCGATCTCATGATCTTGACAGTGCTCCTAAATGGATGACCCAGATCTACCTACAACAGTTCATATCTCCCTCTCCTAGATCGATAGCTAGGGCTGTTTCAGAATTCAAGACTTTGGAACTCTCAAATATCAAACTTTTCCTTTCTTCTGCAATGAAGGATATTCTACACTGTGATCCAAGGGCCACTCTTTCCCTCTCTCACAAGATTATTATCTCTTCCAACTTAGATATTTTCTAAGTATTCAAAGGATTTGACCTTTTCTCCTCCTTATAGTCTATCTAATGGTGTCTTCTGCACTTATGAAAAGCATTGTCCCTTCTGAGATTGATCATTAGAGGATTCCCATGCATTCCTTGGGTTTCTGGGATTTCTTCAAACTCAGATCCAAAGGATTTCTTGAAAATAAATTCTTTTATCCCTCCTCATGTTCCTCTTGCTCGATGCACACCTTGTAGAGATCCTCTGATTTTCAGTATTTTGTTCAGGCAATTGAGGACCTAGAGCTTCACTTCTTCGTGTGGGTTTCTCATGAGATCTCAGGTTACCAAGGCATCCTTTGATGGATGCATTGCATTGAGAATTGATTCAGAAGGTGATTTATTCACCATGGATAAATAGGCCTCCACTTTCTCTAAGGCCCAAAGCATCCCATGGATAGAGCAAGGTGGATTTGCCAGTTGTTGTCGAGCGGCAAACAACCTACGCTTGAACTCTCTTTCATTCAGATTTCCCATTTCATTCTCCAAACCACTTCACTAAATTATTGATACAAAGTGAATGAGAAAAATGGAGCCATAGGGTAGAAGAAAGAAGCGAATACCACTTCATTGGAATGTTGAGATGCATAATGAATAAGTAGGGTAGATATTTAACTATTTAATGAAACCACTAGGTTTGAAGAAGATGACTATTAACGTGCTATACACATACACTAATTAATGAAGTTATTAGGTGTGAAGAAGTTATTTTGTTAAACTTTTAACAATTTTTAATAATAATAAAAATAAACTATTTAGCCGGCTATAAATATATATACATCAATTAATGAAGTTTTTTGGGTTTGAGGAAGTTATTTCAGTAGACATTTAACATGTTTTAATAATAATCATAATAATACCCTATTTTAATGTTAACAAAAATGATAAAATTCTTGGTGAGAGGGGTTGTTATACATACTCCACCATCCTTCTGAAACCACTCATGCTAAACCCAATTGACAAAAGGATATATATAATTTTATATGGTTGGTTGATTTTGACCAAATATCTATATATATTGGAGATTTTTTCAAAAATAAGTGGTACATATGGGCTTTTAACATCTAATGTTATGATTTAAAAAAAAAAAAAACTATTATAAATTGCTATCTATGAGAGGATATATGAAGTTTTAATGGAAAATGTTTTTTTTTTTGGTTTTTGGGAAAGTTGCAAAAACCTATTACAATTTAGTTGTTAACTGTTAGTGAGAATAATCATCATTACCTATTGTCTACTAATGTTGGTTCAATCA
>SNQJ01S0144003.1:0-17144 GCA_010110895.2 Picea sitchensis
GTGTTGATTATTGTATATCCTTATTCCTAAGAGATTACTGACCTGTTTTATTTGTGATGAAGGTAAACTCAACCAAAGCTTGTAAAAAGAAAATGAAAACACAAACCGGTATATACAATGGAAACTTGGGAATCATTTATTGCATATAATGCTTCAAATAACGTCTGTTAACAGGGGTGTTGAAGATTTTACCATCCAAAATTTCTAGTAGGAATGAATTCTTCCCTTCAGATGCTAAGACTTTGAACGGTCCATACCAGATATGGTCAAATTTACCATGTTTCACAGAGTCTTCTCTCCTAGCATCCCATTTCAAAACCAAATCGCCAGGGAGGAATTCCATGTCTTTGGCCTTATGATCGAACAGTGTTTTCATGTTGTCCTGGTATTTCTGCATCCTTTCATCCACCTCGGTCCTGTGTTGTTGGACCTCAATCAGCTGATTTATTCTCCTTGTGACATGGTTTGGTTCTTCTTTCTCATCTTGCCAGAGCTTAAACACAAGGAGCGTTAGATTTATAGGTAATACCACATCAGTCTCGTATGCCATTTGGAAAGGAGAAGTACCAATGGATTTCTTCGTACCTATCTGATTTGCCCATAAAGCGTACTTCAAATGCACATGCCAAGATTTTTTGTTTTCGCTCAGCACCTTCTTAATTATGGTAATTAAAACTTTATTTGATGATTCGGATAACCCATTTCCTTGAGGGTAATATGTTGTGGAGTGGCCCAATATGATGTTATATTTTTGGCAAAAGATGACCATTTCCATAGACTTGAAAGCCTGGGAATTATTCGTGACTATCTTTCGGGGACAGCCAAATCTGGACAGTATGTTCTCTTCCAGGAAATCTATTACCACTGAATCGGTTGCCTTTCTAGTCATAATAGCCTCCACCCATTTGGTGAAGTAATATGTAGCAGTGAGGATCCATTTTTGTTGAGTGTTGTAATGCGGGTTGATTTCGCCTATAAAATCTAACCCCCATTGTTGAAAAGGGGCTTCGGTTTTGACAGGAACCAGAGATAGTGGTGGGAGATTTTGTTTTCCCGCACACAACTGGAAAGGGTTACAGGTTCTGACTTTGGCATTGACATCTGAGAATATTTTAGGCCAATAATATCCTACCCTCGGGATTTTATAAGTTGTTTCCCTCCAGGCGTGATGCCCTCTGCATACTCCTTCGTGAAATTTGTTTATGACCCCCTCTGTTTTTTATTCTACTAAACAAACCAGTAGGAAGCCTAATGGGTCCTTCTAGTAAAATTGGCTTTCGGATGTATAGTACTTCACCGCATGTAGCTTCAGTGTCTTGGCTTTAGCTGGAGACAGATCACTAGGGCATTTCAGGGTCAGTAGGTAGGACACTATGTCTTTATACCAATCTGATAAGGCAAACTTCTCTTCGATTCTGGTTGTAGCTATTTGGTCATCAAGCTCATTTACATCCCCATATCCTTCATATACCTATAGATTATTCATTTCGAGTGCTCTGAAATTTGATTCAGCTAAGATCTTAACCAAACCTTGTCCTTTCACTAGTTTCATCGGTTTCACCTCTAGATCAAATTCTTGAATTTTAGCAAGCCACTGACCCCTCTTCCCATCGTTTTCAGGCTGAACCAATATACATTTTACAGAACTGGTGGGCACATATGAAATTACCTTGGAGTGTAGCACGTAGGTTCTAAAAGCCTTCAGCGCCTTCACCATAGCATACGCTTTCTTTTCCATTATATCATATCTCAATTCAGCGTCTCTAAGACTTTTACTGAAAAAAACTATTGGTTGCTCGAAACCTTCTACATTCTTCTGGAGGAGTACTTCCGCCACTGTGTGTTCGGAGGCGAACGAGAAAATCAGGAAATCTTTTAGATAATCAGGGCTTGCCAGTACGAGCGCTTCGCTGATAAATCTATTGATGCGTGCAAACGACACTTTAGCTTTTTCCATCCATTTCACTTCGTTGTTCTTCTTTAGCATATATATGATCAATTTCACAATTTCAGCAAAGTTTGGGATAAATCTTCTCAAAAAAATCATTTTTCCTAAAAATGACTGAATTTCTTTTACATTTCTAGAAATATTTATGGTGTCTATAGCTTCTACCCTTTTAGGGTCGATTTTAATTCCTTCTCGAGACACAATGTGGCCCAAGAGTTTACCTTCTTGAATCGCAAAGTGAGACTTCTTGGGGTTTAAGGACAACCCAAATTTTCGGCATTTTTCAAACGTTTGCTTCAGATGTATCAGATGGTCTTCATCAGATTTAGAAAAAACAGTTAGATCGTCAAGGTAGATAACCACGAATTTATCTCTCTCACCAATGAAAGCGATATCCATAGCACGCTGGAAGGTAGCACCTGCATTCATCAGACCAAAAGGCATTTTGTCATACATAAATGTGTCCCAAGGGGTGGTGAAAGTTGTTTTTTCTTTATCATGCTCGTTGACAGCAATTTGATTGTAACCGGAAAACCCATCGATCATCAACATCCTATTTTCCCCAACTACTTTTTCCAAAATGTGATCCATTTTTGGTAGAGGATAATTGTCTTTGAGAGAGGACTTATTTAGATTTCTAAAGTCTACACACAGTCTGATCTCCCCACTCTTCTTCCTAACCAGGACTAGGTTCGCCACCCAGTCAGAGTACCTAAGAGGTACAATTATTTTTGCGTCTAAAATCTTTTTCACTTCTTTTTTGACCACGGGAAATAAAATGGGGTCGATTTGTCTGAGCTTTTGTCTGGAGGGTTTAACACCAAGTTTCAAAGGTATATTGTGCTCAATCACAGAGGCGTCATAGGTTATGAGCTCATCGTAAGACCATGCAAAAACATCCTTATACCATCTGAGTAAGTCTGTATACTTTCTTTTTATCTTAGGAGGAAGGTACTTTGATAGTTTCAATATCCTAGGTTCTTTAGCGGTGCCCACATCACAGTCTTCGACCTCCTCTGGTTGGGGATGCAAGGTAGACCTCAGAGGCATGTCGTTTTGATCAAACAACCTTTCCATAGGTATCAGGCCCTTAGCGATCTGATTACCTTTTAACACTAGCATGCGATGATTTTTTATTTTTTCTTGGAACTCCTGAGGCTCCTCCCCTTCCTGCATAATCCAGGTATGGTCATTTTGGTTTTCCTAGTCAATGTGAGTTTCAGCGAAATCATCCACCATTTCCAGGAACTTTCTGATTTGTTCATCATCTTTGAATACCTGCCATTGTTGTATGTTGTTTGGTATGGATGGTCTGTGCCTCACCTCTATGTGGTATTTTAATTTGAAAGCAGTAGGGGGTGCGAAGGTCGAAGTTGTTTTGGCCAATGAATCGGCTTGTTGGTTTTCCGCACGTGGGATGAAATGAACCTTTACTGATGAAAATAAATTTTCCATTAGATCCCAGGAACAATTTTTGTATGACCTTAGTCTCGGGTGCTTGGCCTGGTACTGTCGATTTACCTGATTCACAATCAGTTTTGCATCTCCATAGACTTCTAGGTTCTTCATGTTCAACTTCTTGGCAGCTTCTAGTCCCAAGACTAGAGCTTCATATTCGCATACGTTGTTTGTGTAGTCTATGTCCCACTGTAGCCTGTAAGAGAAGGGGACAACAAATTCATTTTCAAGTGCTATGAAAAGCACTCCTGCACCTACTCCTCCACACGACGAAGCGCCATCAAAAAACATTTTCCAAGTTCCAGTGCTTTACACATTTTTATCTCTCTTTTTAGTTTTGATTTCATCTATATAACTTTCTTCTGTACAATTATTTTCACTATCGTCAAAAGACAAAATACAATTTCCCAGGTCTTGATCGGTGACATAAACAATCGTCAAAAGATAAAATACAATTCTGTGTCCTGATCATGATATAAACAGTGGTAATGTTAGATTCTTGAGGATCACATCAGATACAACTGTGGTTTCCTCAGAGAACCTACTTGAAATGCCCTAAAAAATGTGGATCGTGGCATAGGGTCATAACAAAATTGAAGGGATCCCCTGAGTTTGGCTCCTCTAGATCTAGATAATAGAAACCATACTAGTATATCAATCTATAACTACATCCCTAGGAGCATTTTTCACCAAATCCAAGTGAAAGTGACTACTAAATATTGGATCATGCCCATGCACTTAACTCCTCCTCTTGAACTCAAAAGAGTAAAGATCTCCATAGGGTCTAGTGATTTCTGAGGCCTAGTCTATCCATAATAGATTTAGGCATTGTGTTAAGAGAGGCCCCAGAGTCCATCATGCAATTATGCAGCAACCGATCATGCACATTCAGGGTAATATAAAGGGGGCCACGGTGTCTCTCGCACCTTCAAAATGTGGACTAAAAGTGATATTAGGCTCATCATCTTCCAGACGACACGGTCAGACCCACCTCAAATTTGGGAAAATTCATCATTTCATATTTGCTTCTAGACATGTGTGTTTCTCTTCTGCACCAACCTACCAAAGGCATTAGTAATCTTGATCTTATTTATCTCTGCTTGTGTAGAAACCTCCTTGAATCCTATCCTGCTTTCCTGGCTGGGAAACTCGACTCTTTTCCACCATTTGTTTGCATTTTATTTCTATGTCTCGTTTCCGGTCCGTGGTTTCTTTGTCTTAGTTCTTCCTCGCCTTGGGTTGGACTCTTTATACTGGTATTCCCCATGAACCCACCCCTTGTTATTTCAAGATTCCTATTCTCTTTCTCTCATGTAATTATGTTCATTTCTAGGAAAAATTTCCTTTGGGTTTGAGGAATCACAAGTTTGATTTTTAGGGCCCCAGATTGTAATTTGAGTGTTGGAGCTCCACACAGTAGTACAATATCCCTATAGAATCATGGAGCTATGCTATCATCATCTCTATCCTAACTGCTGCTCTCAGGTTTAGAGGACTTCATAATCTCCTTAGTTAAATGAGGTTGCAAATACCCCAAAATTGTTTAGTCATTTCTCTAAATCCTCAAACTCTCAGGTATACTACTCCAGCCAAACTTCTTCATTTTTTAGAGGATATTTGAAATCTTTTGATTTCATTTCCTTAACTGTCTTTGGTTAAATCGAGGATTAAATTTCTCCCTAATTCTCTTAACTAACTGACCTTGGATTGGTCTAGTCTGCCTTGAGATTCTGTCGATAGCCTTTTATTATCCAGCCTACCACCATTTGTCATCCTGAGGACCTTTTGAGATCCAAGAGGATCCATTTTGTTCTCTAAAACGCTTTTCATTCCTTTCATTCTCATGTTTTCCACCTTTTCATTTTAATTTATCCAAGATGATCATGTTTGACTAATTTCAATACACTGCCATTCAGATTCTATTAAGTCTAATTCCTCTCCTTTCTCTTAATGGGGAGAGATTTAAATCTGTCTCAAGGATCCTAGGAAAGTTCATTTAATATGAGTTGGACAATGAACTCTAAATCAGATCTTATGATAACTGTTAAACTGGATAAATTCCATAATACTGGACTCTTTTCAAAGACCAAACTCTAATGAAAGGATAATGATCCTTTCTCTTCCCATTTTCCTGTAGGTAGAACAGGGTCTTCTAGCTGCACTGTGAGGATAATATTAACCCTGGGGGTGCCCCAAAACCAAGTTCACTCCCAAGGTTTGGAAAACAAACGGAATACATACATCCCATGTCGAGACTCTAGAATATCAAAGAATTGACTGCTAGTTGGATATGCCTTTTCATATAATTTTGTGAACTGGGAAAGTTTTCATATAGTTTGTAAATCAAGGAGGGGTAATTTGAAGGACCAAGGGGTATATCTAGCAACACCATGAAACCATAGAGCAGCTTGTTGGCCTTGACCTCCCACTACTCTCGCCCTTCCCTCCATGGCAGCCGGATAACCCAGGAGAACCTGCTATAAAGATATTACAAGATGCGGCACTTCTAGCTCTCGTGGTGGAGGGAAATTCCAGGTCCCTATCATGAGTGGTGCTGGGAAAGGGAACGGGATATGGGGACTCGGTTCCTCTAATTTGCAGGATGCGTAAATGGGAGAAGCCACCGGTGTCAAATCTGAGTGTGTTGTACTTTCTTCAAGGCCTCGAGTGATAGAGAGGTTTTTATCGATATTCGGTGGGATATTAATAGGGATGAGCTTTACAAAAGATGTCTCACCCCTACTAATGTAAGAAGTAGTCAGAGAGGCTCTGGCCTAACTTCGAGTAGGATTAACTCAGGTTTAGGCTCACTGCCAAGATCATTCAATGTTTTCCAGAGAAATTTCAAGACAGCTATTCAAGAGGGATTCATCTTCTTAGACTGAGTAGACTTTGCTGAACAATGTTGGTTTGTTTGAAAATACCTCGGTTTTGTATTTTCAAGATCTGAACCGGCAATTCAGCTTGTTTAGCATATGGTTTTAATCGGTAAATCTTCCGAATGATGCCAATCCTACTTCTAAAAGTGGAGTCGCCATGGAATGATAAAGGGTTTAGCCTTAACATGTGTCTGGCCTGTTGACTTATCAAAAAATCCAAACTGGAAATGCTCTGTGTGGAAAGTAATCATTTATCTCCCATCCCGGCTACCTGGCACCGTGAAGATGTTGTTCCAGAGTCCCATTTGCCATAGATTCCAGGCATCCAAGAGGGTGCGGATATGGAAAAAGGGAGCAAACAACTCAGAAGAAGCCATGGCTGATTTCTAAGTTGTCTATGCCTAACTTCCAATTGTTCTTAAAAGGTTATATCCCATTCATGGCTGCCCACCAACGCTTGAGTTCACGTGGGTGGCTGCAATTCCTAGGGATAGTATCAAAGAGGCTTTAAGGAAATGTTGTTTATCCCAGAGGCTCCGGGTTCTATGTGAGGTTTCTGCAAACAGGGCCATTTTATGGGACAAAATCAAGAGGTTGTTGCTTTTAAGTTTCTGATTCAAATTTAGATTATATGACAAACATCCCGTAAAATGAATTAATAGTTTAACAAAATAAAAGGTCGTTTTCTGTAACTGAATTAAAAATTTGGAACCATGTATGAAACAAAACAAAAACATAGAGATGTCGGTTAACGTGAGGCATCAAATCTTAAGAATCTCACGCTGTAAATGTAAGAAGAGAAAGAAAAGGAACACTTTAATGGAGCAAAAAATATAGAGATCTGGTAATCCAAGGCATTGGTACTTGCCAATAGGTGTAGATATAGAGGAAAAGTTGTAAATAATTAGATAATCAAAACATGATCGCCACAGAGAAGTTGCACTAAATGGTGCTTAAAGTTAGTTCACTGTAAGATGTATATATAAAAAATGACATGAAGTGCATAGAAATGGAAATGCAGAGGAAACACATAACTCAATCTTAATGGAATATGGAGTCTTCAAATCGCTTCGTATTAATCGCAAAGGAAAATTTCTATTACTATCCGCTAAAAGAAAACCATTTGCTTGGCATAATCAAAAGATGTATTTATACCAACATGTGGTGTTACAATTCAATTATTCAAAGAATGGGAGTTACGAGCTAAGCACGTGGAACGCTTCACTTGCTGTCCCAATCTTTTTCTGCAGGCCTTTCACCTCTCCCCTGGCCACTCAAGTAAGATCCAATTTGAAAATGCATGTAATTACATTATTTTCTTCCTAAATATTTACCTTGCCCATGCTCGATACATTTAAAACATCTCTCTACCAGCTGGGCGATAAACTTGGAGGGCTCGACTTGGTTTTTTTGCCTCAAATAAGTAACACTTCTTATCCAGTTGCGGGATCCTCCCTCCCACATATCGATCTTCTATCATGATGGATAGCAATAGTAAATTCGGCTTAATTACCCATTTGTCAATCTGAGCAATGACGACTTGACTTACTTGAGAGAGATCAACTTGATCCCTTTCCATACTTTCCTCAATATCTAACAGGTGCTTGGCTATGCTGATTTTTCCCAACGTTCCAGCACCAGCTTCTCTATCGAGCTCTAAAAAAAATTTTGTTTATTGAACGAAATATTTCTTCACAAGAATCCTTTGCCCTTTGGCCCTTTTCTCCTGCTTGATATATCATGTCTACAAAAGTCAATGATATTCCCCCTTGGTCTCGTTTTAATTTGACACCCTAGCTGATGGCTATCTCTTCCTATATTATGATGCGGGATGTAAAATTTTCCTTGGAATGTAATTTCCGATACTCCAAGCCCCTTCTTTAAAATGACTTCTAACTGTGGTCATTCTACTAGTTAAACGTGATCCTGGATGATTTCTATTTTTCCAAGCAAACTATGTTGAGCCATTTCTATTCTCCTTCAGATCTCCACAACTTGGGTTTGGAATATCATCATGTCTATCACCTAGATTTCAGTGAGATCCAACTCAGTCTATAGTTGGTTTATCAATCCCTCCTATAGCTCAACCTACGTTTGGCTCTCTTCACCGGGACCTGCTGTGGCATTTGCTCCAAGATTATCTTTGAGTTGCTCATTTCCTATCGATCAATTCTCCTCGGCTTGTTCGAGCTCTTTTTTGAGTATGTGCCTCATTTCCTGCACTGCCTATGATTCTTATAGATGACTCAGAACTCCACTCCATCAATCGATCTCAGGTTTAAGAATCAGCTCCTTAGGGTCCTGGAATCGAGTATTGGTTTAGAGGAGTAGGGCCTCCCAACGCTCTCGCCATTCTCAACAACGAACTCTTATTCTTCTAAACCTTTGTCGTCTATCAATATTTTGAATATTTTCTAACAACATCAAGGCTTCTAATTCGGGTGATGTGATTCCATTTCACCATGGCTCTCCTTTTCTTGCTTTTAAAGAAAAAACTCATTAGGGGAAACTCTAGACGCTTGATAGTTCTGTGTCTCTATAGATATCGGGCTCCAGCATCAGGGTCCCCTCTAGAAAACTGTAGGGGTGTGGCAGATGGGATGGGACTGCGAATTTCTGAGGGTATATTCTTCACATCAGCATCGGTACCCGATTTATTCGGTGTTAGAAACAGTGGGTCCCATACCTGCTTTGCGGGTATCTCGACTCTAACCTTGGTCTGTCTGTCTGGATTATCTTCCCTTGGGGATGTTTCTTCATGGCTTGGGTCTTTGGATTCTTGTTTGAGGGAATTAGTTTTCTCTGTGTTCCCTTGATCTTCTTGTTCATCCGGGCATGTGCATGTTGGGCTCTCGGCCTCTGCTTGTTGAGACCCTTGGGGTTTTGAGATTGTACCTTGCAAAAATTTGGGGAGCCCGCTCCTTCGGTGCTTCTGGAACTTATAAAAATTGAACATGTCTCCAGACTGGAGGGCTCAAACCCGGCCTAGAACTGAAAGTTTCTATCCTTTAGAAACTTTTCTAAGGGGAGATTCTCTCTATGTCAGATCTTTCAAAGTCAAGAATCCTTCCGTGTGTGATTGCTTCCACAATATTATGTATGTCATATTTTTAAACTCATTCTACCATTTATCTCGCTTTAGTTGCGGCCTCTACTTTAGAATTGGACAAAATATATTAAAGAATAGGTGCCAATGTATGGGAAAAGGTGGCTATACCTTCTTAGAACTCCTTGAGTTCCTGTTTATCCCATTGAAAGTACCGCTTTGTGCAATCTCGCTGGACACCAAAATTTTTATCTAGTTAAAATAGAGGTAGGGAATATGGTGGAACAAAGCAACCAAAAACCCTAATATATGAAAAATTCACCTCACATATCACCAATATGTTACGGTCTTAAATCTTCCGCAGTTTTATCCTAAATCCTGGGCATGGTCAAGATAGTATGCATGGGCACCACTACCAAATTGAAAATATCATATATGAAATCTCATTTATCCTCCCAAAGCGCTTCAATGGTATTCTCATGAATAGGTCATTCGGTTGATTCCAATTTAGCCTATTCAATCTAGAAAGGCGTCAAGAAGCACACAGCATCTATTATGTAAGCCGACATAAAAACCGAGGATGTTCTCCCACTTGCCTTTTGCTCTCAGATTCTTTGATCCTACTGGCTAGACCATTCACAAAGCTTGGCCCAATCGAACGCGGGAGTTTTCCCTGGGAACCACTGTAGAATCACAAAGACTCATATGGGATAAAGAATGAGGAAATCCTCCTTCCCATACGCCTCTACAGACTCATCATTGCTAGAGGCATGAATTGTGGGTTCCAACGTCGATCAAATATTAGGATTCCATTGAGTCGGCTCTGACTCGGGCAGGGTGCTAATACCAATCTTTAATATTAAGGTTAGATAGGTTTTCCCATATCTGTCAGATTCTTTCTTTTAATTTAAGAATCTCGTGACAGCGTGATCCCCTGCATGGGAGACAATTTGTACATTTCCCGTATATGTTATGGCCTGAAAGTCCCAATCGCCACCTTCTTCTCATTGAAAAATGTCTTGTTGGGATATTCATATGGTCTAGCTACCATTTTATCATATATCACAATACCTGGATAGTGAGACGCGGGCTTCATACGACTATATCTTGGACTGAAAGTGACAACTTTATTTGGATATGTCCTCCTCTCATTACCACTGAATCGTCTCAATAATTGATCAGCCTCAAGCAAGATGCTCCAGACTCTTGTGTGGCCCATGTTTTGATGCATTGATGCCCCCGGGTGAAGTATCAAGACATATCCTAACTCCTGGATCAACTCACCATGAGTCTTGGGATTTTTCCTGAGCCATAATATATAGAAACTCAGAGATCTCGCTCTCATTATGAGAGAGAGGTAATATTAACAAGTCACTTATGGGGAAATGGCTCTGTTGAAAACTAGAAAGAATTTCAAATGAACGACGATAATCCTTTTGTTTTGAGCACTTAAATCCTATACGATTTCTCACTGACAGAATATTCAAATCATTAAAGGAAAAGATTTTAGAGATAAAATCAGATCTTAGTATCAATCACTTCACAAGACCTTATAAATGTCATAAATGTTTTGATGGCATGACTCAGGAAGAACGTAGAGATGTTTAAATCTTTGTTCGTAGGCTATACCGGCGTAAAAGTTGATTAAGGCGTTAGTCAATCCTTCTTAGTCTCCTGCTTTTATTAAGTGCTTTTTTAGTTCTAATTGTTTTTTTCTGCTGGCCGCACTCTTTAATATTTCTGCATCTCGCCAATTCATGAACCTCTAAGATCGTGGAAACCGTGGATTTTGGATGAGATTAACATTAATTACCTTGGTTTTAAAATTTATCAAGGATTAAAAAATAATCTCTAAACTTGGGTAACGGGAGCCACAAAGTATCATATCCTGTAATTATGGCATAAGTAAAGTCCTGAATCACAAACTCAGACGATTAGATTAAGTGATAATTTTGTTTAAAACTTTAATTAATCAGTGGATTTGGAAAACTTCCTAAACTGAACTGGAGTCTTGTGGGGATTGCACAGGGACAAGAATTCACTGAAGAACATCTTTGTCAGGGAAATCCCAAACGCGAATTCATATGGCCTTTATTAAAAGTTAGCACTTTTAGCTTGCACCTTGCTTTGCTTAAACGTTCCTGGTTTCAAACTCTGGCTTTAAGTATTAGGAAAACAAATTTTATACATCGCGAATCATTGATTTAAGAAACCAAAACAAGTCCCTAAATAAAGATCAATAATAAGAGTCTACCCATAGCTAAATCCTTTATCTTGAAAAACTTTTAGAAAGGGGGTTGTTTCACACCTACAAATAATGGATATCAAGAGTCATTAAAAAATGATCCCTTTAGCCTCTATGGAAGACAATGCAACATTCCATTCAGATGGAAATGAACTCCAAGAGACAGATTGTACACCCAAATGTGAGATAAGCAAAAGTAAATGGAACAACAAGTTATTCGGATCAAACAAAATCTAAAGATAGCCCAGAACCGACAGAAAAATTATGATGCATATAGAAAGAGGACTCCCAGAGAGTTCAAAGCAAGGGATCATGTGTATCTCCGAGTTAGGCCCAGAAGAAGTTTTTTGAGAATGGGAACTTGTGCCATGTTGGAACCTCGGTATTGTGGATCCCTTGAAATTTTGGATAGAGTGGGGACCAATAGCCTAATTCCAGCCAGCACTTCCTCCCACAAAGAAGGCAATGTATCATTTCTCATGTTCCTTACTAAAGAAGCATGTACATGATTCTAATCATATTATTGACTGGGTATGTGATTCATGTGGAACCCGAGGGAAAATTCCTTCCAGAACCACAATGCGTAATAGACAAGAAGGAAACCCCACTTAGAAATGTAAATCCATTGCACGTCAAGGTGTAAAGTGGAAACACTTTGGCCTTTATTGAGGCTACATGGGAAATGGAGGATGACATGAAATGGGCATATCCAATTTTGTTTCACTTATGTACATACAGTATAATATCGTGCTAGATAGAACATCTAGAACTGTTCCTTTATATAGAGGGATTGTAATACCCATGTTCTCCATTGTAAATATAACTATAACTGCCAAGAGACTATGGCTGACTAAATATGTGTGAATGTTTAATGATAAACCTTTGTATAAAGGTCAATGTATGCATTTTCTAATTTAAATAGAAAATGGATATAAGCACAATTACTCAGGAAGGGGGTATTTTTCCAAATATTAGTTGGAGAGAGAGATGGTGAGGGAACGGGAGATGGTTGATGACCTCACACCAAACCAAAGATCTATCGGGTAATTGCTCAACATCTCTAATCCAGAAATGAATTCACGTCAAGCTTGTAGATGGAAGGCTACCCCTGTTAATGAGGAGATGGAAGTGTGGTAAATTCATCCTAAGGGCTTCCAGCATGACCACGAATTGATTCGGACCCATCGAATCTTGTTTGAAGCTGCAGAAAGGAGGGACCCTGAGGATGAGAGAGAGATCCTGCAGAAAAGGCATAGTAGATAATAGTCTCCGAAGAAGTGAGCATGATTCAATTTCAGAGTTAAGAGAAAAGTCGAAAAGAAAGATTGTTTTATTGCAAGAAGCCTGGGCAAGGTCTCTGCCAAGCTGTAAATGAGGTTGATGATAATCGAAAGTGCTCACAGACCTCTTGCTTGGTGTAGAGGAATCAAGCTGCTGGGCAAGATCTTGTGGGAGGAGGGAGTAACCTTGTTCCCCGATCACAGGAGCAAGAGAAAGAATCTCCGCCATAGCATCATGGTTCAGCTCTGGGTGGCCAAAGCAACCACAGAGTGGTTGTGCCTATGGTTGGGAGGAAACAGTCACCCCTTTCAACATTCAGCTTTACATTTTCTAGTTATGATAAGTATTTGCATACTTTGTGTAATACATTGGATGAGATTGAGTATGTGTTTATGGTTAAGCATTGCAGTGTTTGAATGGTTATTGGAAATGCCTGCTCTATTTCTCTTCTCCAGAAATTACATTTATTTCCAATTCTCCTCTTAATTTACTCCTCGCCTATTGTTAACGGTTATGGATGTGGAATCCACAGGAGAGTCAGAGGTAGGGATTAACTAAAACGCCTAAGTCGGCGCCGATCTTTGAGTTCAATCTTTTAGCTTTTGAATTATAAATTTACAGGGAAAAGGGTATCTTCAAAACTATGTACCCATTTAATCGAGGGCTCGCTGCCCATGTCCTGCCTTTCATTTGGTCACAAAAGGATTTCAATTACTTAGCCCAAGAACTCAAGGGACCTATATGACCAGATTTGGGAACCTTCACTAGTCCGAAGGAGCCAGCTCCTTGGGCTTCGGACTTTAGAACTTACAAATCCACAACCTTCGAAAATAGCAGAAGTCCGGAGTTGCGAATAGATGAGGGTCATCAATCTGAAGATCCAGTGGTGATATCTCTCAGCTGTTAGATAGGACATAGAAGGTAGCATTAATCACTTCCAAGTTCTCAATTTCTGTGAGAATAGGAGTGGTCTGGAAGCATCAAAACCTCCTAACGTCAAAGCTGTGAAGTTAATATAGACTACCGTGGGAGAATAGAGGGGTGTGTGTCCATAGATCAACGACTATATGGAAGTTTGAATATTCAGCACTCTGGATAGGAAGTTGGAAGATACATGCCGGATCAATGTCTAACTCCCGGCGACGGACGCCGATCCTCGATCTCCTTCACATCCCTTCCTTACCGTCAGATCTAAGGAAACTTCAATTCCTAACCAACCGGAACGTCAGAGCAACACGGCCCTCTGTCCTATGCCAGTCTAATGTTCCTCTGAACTAGAACCATTGGATGATTGGGTATGTGGAAAGAGATCCTATAGTCCAAAGACTTGGTACTCCAGAGGAACTTGGCTAAGATTCTTCAGAGTGTGAAAACCTCTAAATCCTCGAATGCTTAAATGAATCTCGGTCGTTGGTAGTATGAGGGCACTTGGTGCCATATTAGAGGGTCTGGAGACTTGGATCTTTGGGGTATTTGTGATGTGAGGAGTTGTGAAGTATGAAACCCTGAAGTAATGGAGGTCTTGGATCCAAGGACTATGTGGACTTCATCACTCATGAGATCAAAGGCTAAAAATTTAATGTTCTAAAATGATATCGCGATCCCCGAAGCCATTCAAGGTGATTTGACCCACAAGAGACGAGAGAGTCCATGTCACCCATATGGTTGATCTGGCACTTTATTCCTATTAGATCATGAGAATAATTTGTGTTACCCCCTAATGAGGACATGTGGGCCAAATTTAGCCCTCGTCAGATGTCAGCTTTCTACTATGCCATCACACATGGTTGGTAGATGTGTTTGGGACTCTAGGATTTGATAACTTTGAGCGTCTCAACATTTTGGGTATAATAGGATGTTCACCAATCATTGATAGCCAAACAAAACATAGGACTAGAGCAAGTTGTCGAACATTGTTGAACGTCAACATCAAAATGACGTTCAATGCAAAACGCCAATCGTCGAAAGCCTAAGCCACGCAGAGATTTCGGACTTGTGGGAGTAGCCAAAAGAGACGCTCAATTCAAAACCTAACGCTTCATCAAGGTCCAAGGCCACGTATGAGATTTCGACTGTGGAGGAAAAATAACATGCCTAAATAATTCTGTAACTAATGGAATGTGTAACTTCAGAGACACAACATGCAAACCAAAACTCATATTTTAGCATGGTGACAGCTGTTAGAAAGCTCGTGGCAAGAAGTATCCAATGGAGATCCTGGAATTAGGATTTGAGATAGGGAAACCAAAATTTTGATGGCATGCCCTTAAAAAAGAATATCTAGGGCCATGTCTATATTGTGTACCTATTTGGTCCATCTCACGCGGAAAAAGATATTCCTTGGTGAGGTCATGTATTGGTGTTTGGGGGATCCCAATGCGAGCATTAAAGTCACTAAGAAGAATGGTGTCACCCAACAAAGAATAGTGTGATATATTTAGGTATAACTCAAGGTACAAGTAGCCATTAGTATGAATTACAAAGGTTGAGAGAGATAGAGGTAAGTAGAAAACAACAATAATAGCATCTCAAATGGGGTGTGGGCTCCTTGTAACCTAAACCCACATGTATATAGAATGCTCATCCAATTTTATAGGAGAAACCTTAAAATTAAGACAATCATGGACAAGGCAAGTCATAGTCCTATAACCCTAAACACTACCTAACCTGTGTATCTCATGTCTAAAGGATGAAATATAGTGGTAAATTACAATGGGAGGAGAGAACTATTCAAAGCTCTCATGGGAGGAAGGACCCATGAAAACCAACATTTCACAAGCGAAGGGCGTGACCATTCTAGACGAGGGAAGTAATTAATCACAACCTTATCGTCTCGAATGAAAGACCATTTGTTGTCCTTCCATGCAACAATAACTTGAGGACAAGAATTGTAACTTGACCAAAATGCATCTTCAGATGTACAAAAACAAATAATGAGTGTACCATCCAAATTCCACCAAACTTTATCAAGTGTGATGTCCTTAATATATGAGGATTGTGATAAACCAAAATGGAAAGAAGCAATGATGTATAATTACATGTTCTGACATGAAAAATAGAGCTGGTGGTTGGTTCCTCTTTCCCAGAAACATACAATTAATTATGAGTAAATGGATCTAAGACTAAACTCTTAATAAAGGCTGATAGCGTAATGCCTAATTGGTAGCTAGGGATTTTCTCAATTAAGGAAGGTATTGATTACACTAAGACCTTTTCCCATTATGTCAAGATGGACACCATCCAAATCATTTTACCATTTGCTACTAGTTAGTAATGGTAGATTCACTAGATGGATGTAAAATCCACTTTTCTTAATGGTTATCTTCAAGAGGATATTCATATGGCAAAGCCTCCTATTCATGTTAAGGGTGACATTACTAAACTTATATGCGGGTTGAATAATTCTTTGTATGGACTGAAGCAAGTCCCCAAGGCCTAGTCTGAATAAAGTGACACATTGTCTCAAACATGTTAATGGTGATATTTTCATGTTTGTTCTTTATGTAGATGATTTGATTCTTACTCAAACTAGTCCTAACATCACTGTTGACGGGAAAAAGAAGCTCAAGAGTGCTCACAAAATCATTGATTTGGGTTATTGTTTCTTTCTTGGGCTACAAGTTTTGTAGTTCACTTATGGCATTGTCATTTTGCATCCTAAATGTGGTTTTGACCTTGTGAAAAGGTTTCACCTAGAGGATTGCAAATATGGTCTTACCCCTTTTAACTCTAAAATCAAATTCATTTCCTAATGTACTTCACTACTATTGATTCTACCTAATATCAACAACTTGTTGGCAATCCTTTCATTAGAGAAATCTTGAAGTCTAAAATGGGCATCCTAAAAAAAATAATAAAATAAGAGTTATGAATTTTCAAAGGAAAAGAAAAAAAATTACATTTTTAATCGTATCTTTGACTTAGCTCCTTGTAGGCTTACTCAAATTTCAAGTGTAGGGACTAAAATTTTGCATCCAACAAGTGCCTACACTTAAAATTTGAGTAAACCTCTTATTGTGTTGAAAACCTCTTATTGTCTTGTTAACTATTTACCTTCAAGGTTAACATCATGACCTTGAATCGTATTGGTTCTTTTAAAATTGATGTCGATAACACATTTTTTTCTTTGGGGCCCATTTACCTTAAAATTTCTGAAAGGTGTAATTGACTCGTAGCTCCCTGACATTGTCTTTGTTGTTCATATTGTTTTCAAATATATGCAAGAGTGAAAGGAAAGTCATTGGCTTGCAACAAACAAGATTTTGTGATACGTTAAGGATACTTACC
>SNQJ01S0144004.1:1111-24270 GCA_010110895.2 Picea sitchensis
TTCTATGCATGAATCTTAATAGGACGTTGCTTTCGATTATTTTATATTTTATAGATTGGGTTTTGGGGATCAATTGAGAGTGATGTGAGGGGGAGGGGAGGATCCATGTGAGATTCCACCTTCACGTGGTTGGCCTTGTTCAGTAGAGGATAAATTATTCTTGAAACCAAGAGAAACTCTTTCATTTTTACAACATCAAGATCGTATAAGATTTCATCAATATTGTTACCTATTTGAATATTCTTAGAATTGAGATTCGTTACATAGTCATTGAAAAAAGACAAAAGACTTATGTATGCATTGCAATTTGTCATGGATAGACTATTGGCATGCCTTAACTATATGGGAGGGTTTATGGACTCAAATTTGAGTGACACACCCACTTTCTTCCATCATCAATTCATCATGGAAACCATAAACCCTATTTTTCATATGTTCTAGTAGATATATGCATGAATCTTAATAGACTGCTTCTGACACTTTAGTATTTTATAGATTGGGTTTTGGGGATCACCTTGAGAGCGATGTGAGGGGGGAGGGAGATCCATGTGAGATCTCCACCTCACTTGGCCAAGAATGTCTTGGAGGATAAATTATTCTTGAAATTAAGAGAATCTCTTTCATTTTTACAACATCAAGATCGTATAAGATTTCACTAATCATATCACTGAATATTCTTAGAATTGAGATTCTCAGTTACATAGTCATTGAAAGCACAGCACTTTATGTATGCATTGCAATTTTGTCATGGATAGACTATTGGCATGCCTTAACTATATGGAGGGTTTATGGACTCAAATTTGAGTGACACCTACCCTTCTTCCATCATCAATTCATCATGGAAACCAAACCTTATTTTCATATGTTCTAGTAGATATGTTAATGATTCCAAGTTTCATTTTTCATTATAGAATAAGGTCCAACTTAGTGTGAATCGCAGCATCAAATTGAGATTTCAACTTGATAAAACAAATATGAAACTAACCTACCATTTGATGGTCGCCGCAAGAGATGGATGTAAATAATCTCATGGCGAATTTTCTATAATTATCGACTCTAAAAACGCTCACGATAATTCTTATGCCATTAGTATGTAATTTTGTACAAAATAATGGATCTTGGGACTAAACCATGTTCAAGGAAAAATGAATGATGAACCATAAGAGGAATGGAAATTGCACTTATAATTCTGACCGGCCAACATGGACCTCAGCGAATAGGGCCAACGGCCGAAAAGTTTTCAAACAATTGAAGCACTAAAATTTGTCATGGATAGACTATTGGCATGCCTTAATGATATGGGAGGGTTCCTGACTCAAATTTGAGTGACACACCCACTCTTCCATCATCAATTCATCATGGAAACTATAAACCTTCTATTTTCATATGTTCTAGTAGATATACACGATTCCAAGCTTCATACTTATTTCAATCAACATCCAGTAGTGTAATCTAAAAGTATCAAATTGATATTTCTAGTTTATAAAACCAAATATGAAAATGAATCCAAGAATCATTTGATATCAGCCGCAAGAGACAAATCGTAAATAATCTTGCTAATTTAATTTGCTATACTGTTGATGAAAAAAGTTCATCAATAATTGTATGCCATATTAGTATGTAATTTTGTACAAAAAATAATGGATCTTGGGACTACAACTGCTGGTTAAGAAAGAGGAACGAAATCATTGAAGGAGGAATGAAATTGTAATAAGGATTCAGACACCAACCTGTCATGGACCCATTTTAATGGGCTTTTAATGTTGAAATTTTTCAAACAGTTTATGAAAGCACTCACCTGGTCATGGATAGACTATCGGAGATGTCTTTTAACAATATGGGATGGGTTTTGAACTCAAATTTGAGTGACACAATCTAATTTCCATCATCAATTCATCATGGAAACCATAAACCCCTATTTTCATATGTTCTAGTAGATACATTAATGATTCCAAGTTTCATATATTTATTTGACTGGTTGGTCCAGCTTATATATTGAAAAGCATCAAATTGATATTTCAAGTTGATAAAACCAAATATGAAATGAACTAAAGCATAATTTGATATCGTCGCAAGAAAGAGAGATTAAATGCAAACAACTGCAACGAATTTATTATACCATCGACGAAAAACAGTCATCGATAAATTTGCCATTAGTATGTAATTTTGTACTAAAATAATGGATCTGCACTGCCAATTCAAGGTTCAAGGAAAGAGGAATGAGGAATGATGAAGAAGGAACTAAAATTGCACGAAAGCACTCGCATAATCACAACAAGCAGAACCTACTAATACTAACGTTGAAATTCTTCTTTTCAAATACCGAAGATTGAAAATTTTCATGTATAGACTATTGACATGTCTTAATGATATGGGAGGGTTTTAGACTCAAATTTGAGTGACACAATCACTTTTCTCCATCATCATCAATTCATCATGGAAACCATAAACCCTATTTCTTCATATGTTCTAGTAGATATGTTAATGATTCCAAAGTTTCATATTTGTATTTGACTGGAAGGTCTAGCTTGGGTGTAATCGCAGTCGCATCAAATTGAGATTTCAAGTTGATCAACCAACATGAAATGAATCCAAGATCATTTGATACTCCAGCACAAGACATAAAATAACTGGCTAATTTAATTTGTTGATATACCATCTAATTCCAAAAATGTTCATCGACACCTTTATCTCAATATGCACCTTTGTATAAAACATAATGGATCTTGGGGATTACAACATGGTCAAGGAAACGAGGAACCTACGAAGGAGGAAAGGAAACTGCACAAGGCCCGACAACTCCACAACATGGACCCAATGAACAAATAACATTGAAATTTTAAACGCTTCTTGAAGCATTGAAATTTGTCATGGATAGACTATTGGTATTGCCTTAACAATATGGGAGGGTTTTGAGTCCAAATTTGAGCAAAACACCCACTTTCTCCCATCATCAATTCATCATGGAAACGATAAACCCTATTTTCATATGTTCTAGTAGATATGTTAATGATTCCAAGTTTCATATTTGTATTTCCCTGAAGGTCCAGTAGTATAACGTAGCATCAAATTGAGATTTCAGGTTGATAAATCATCAAATATGAAATGAATCCAAGATGCATTATTTGATATCGCCGCAAGAGAGAAGAATGTAAATAAACTTGTGACTATACTATCGAATTTAAAAACGTGCTCACGATAATTTTATGCCATTAGTATGTAATTTGTACAAAAATAATGTATCTTGGGACTACACCATGGTCAAGGCGAAATAAGAACGTAGGAATGATGAGAAACGAAATTGCACGAGGACTAGACATCTACAACATGGACTTGCTTAATGGGGCCAACGTTGAAAGTTTTTCAAAAATGGGGCTTCTAGAAGCACTAAAATTTGTCATGGATAGACTATTGGTATACCTTAACGATATGGGAGGGTTTTCCTCTCTGGACTCAAATTATAGTGACACACCCACTTTCGCCCATCATCAATTCATCATGGAAACCATAAACCCTATTTTTCATATGTTCTGTAGTAGATATGTTAAATGATTCCAAGTTTACATTTGTATTTGACCTAAGGTCCAAAGAAGTGTACTGTGAAAAAGTATCAAATTGAGATTTCAGTTGATAAACCAAATATGAAAATGAATCCAAGCATCAATTGATATCATCGCAAGTAAGAGAGACAAAATGTAAATAATTCATAATTTAATTTGCTATACTATTGACTTAAAAATGTTCATTGATAAATCTCTATGCCATTAGTATGTAATTTTTGTACAAAGAATGGATCTTGGGACTACACCATGGTAAAGGAAAGAGAAATAAGGAACAATGAAGGAGGAACGAAATTGCATGAGGACTAGACACCCACAACATGGACTCAAGAATAAATAACGCTGAAATTTTTTCTCAAATGGGCTCGAAGCAAAGGAAATTTGTCATGGATAGACCATTGACATCCCCTTAACGATATGGAGTGGTTTCTGACCAAATTTGAGTGACACAATCTAATTTCTTCCATCATCAAATCATCATGGAAACCATAAACTCATTCTATATGTCTTAGTAGATATGTTAATGATTCCAAGTTTCATATTTGTATTTGACTCCAAGGTCCAGCCTAGTGTACCCAGCATCGAATTGAGATTTCAGGTTGATAAACCAAATATGAAACGAATCCAATCATCATTTGATATCATCACAAGAGAGACGAATATAAATAACCTTATGAATGAAAGATAATTATCGCATCTAAAAAGTTCTGCTACTCTGGCTCTCATTAGTATGTAATTTTGTACAAAAAATAATGGATCTTGGGACTGGCACTATGGTCAAGGAAAGAGGAAAGAGGGAATGGATGAAGGAGGAAAACGAAATGGCATGAGGACTAGGATTAATCACAACATGGACTAATGGGGCCAATGTTGAAATTTTTTCAAACAGCCGAAGCACTCGAATTTGTCATGAATAGAATATTGGCATGCCTTAAAAATATAGGAGGGTTTCGACTCAAATTTGACTGACTGACCCACTTTCTTCCATCATCAATTCATCATGGAAGCTATAAACCCTATTTTTCATAAGGTTCTAGTAGATATGTTAATGATTCCAAGTTTCATGTTTGTATTTGACTAAAGGTCCGTGGTAGTGCACCGCGAAGGTATAAAATTGATATTTCAAGTGGATAAAACCAAATCTTAAATGAATCCAAGTATCATTTGATATCGCCACAAGAGATACGAATGTAAATAATATTGCGACGCATTTGTTATATTATCGATGAAAAAAGTTTGCCGACAATTTTATTCCATTAGTATGTAATTTTGTACGTTAATGTATCTGGGACTACACCATGTTCAATTTAAGAGGAACGAGGAACGATGAAGGAACTAAAATTGCATGAGGACTAGACACCTACGCCATGGACCGCTAATGGGGGCCAACGTTGAAATTTTTCAATCAGCTTCGGTGAAGCACCTAAATTTGTCATGGATAGACTATTGGCATGCCTTTAATGATATGGGAGGGTTTTGACTGCTTTGAGTGACACACCCACTTTCTTCCATCATCAATTCATCATGGAAACCATAACCCCCATTTTTCATAAGTATGTTCTAGTAGATATGTTAATGAGTCCAAGTTTCATATTTTTGTTTGATCAAGGTCCAAATGAAAGCGTACCGCAGTATCAAATTAGATTTCAAGTTGATATACCAAATATGAAATGAATCCAAGTATCATTTTATATCATTACAAGAGAGACGAATGTAACAATCTCGAGACAAATTTGCTATAATTATCTACCTAATAAAGTTCGGCCAAAAATTCTATGCCATTAGCATGTAATTTTGTACAAAAATAATGGATCTCTCGGGGACTACACCATGGTCAAAAAAAACAAGGAATAAGGAACGCATGAAGGAGGAACGAAAATTGCACGAGGAGTAGACACCGACAACACCTGACTTGCTATCGGGGCTAACGCTGAAATTTTTCAAATAGTTTCCTCGAAGCACCTAAATTTTTCATGGATAGACCATTGACATGCCTTAACAATATGGGAGGGTTATCGACTCAAATTTGAGTGACACACCTAATTTCTTCCATCATTAATTCATCATGGGAACCATAAACCCTATTTTCATATTGTTCTAGTAGATATGTTATTAATTCCAAGTTTCATAATTTTGTATTTTGACCTGGTCCAACTAGTGCACCGTAGTATCAAATTGAGATTTCAAGTTGATAAACCAAATATGAAATGAAATCTCAAACATCATTTTGATATTGTCATAGAGAGATGAATGTAAATAATTCATAATTTAATTTTGTTATACTCATCAGGGATGAAAAAAATTTCGGCTAATAATTTTATTTCATTATATGTAATTTTGTAAAAAATAATGGTTCTCGGGACTACACCATGGTCAAGGAAAAAGAAACAAGGGAACGATGAAGAAAGAATGAAAATTGCAGACGAGGACTAGACACCGACAACATGAACCCACGCATCAGCCAACTTTGAAATTTTTCCAAAGAGTTTCTGGAAGCACCCTTAAATTTGTCGTGGATAGACTATTGGGATGCCTTAATGATATGGAGGGTTTTGACTCAAATTTTGAGCCATTACCACCCACTTTCTTTCCATATCATCAATTCATCATGGAAACCCATAAACCCATTTTCATATGTTCTAATAGATATGTTAATGATTCCAAGTTTCATATTTGTATTTTGACTGAAGGTACAACAAGTTTACTGCAAAGTATCAAATTGATATTCTCAAGTTGATAAACCAACATGAAAATGAATCCAAGCATAATTTTATATCATCGCAAGAGAAACGAATGCAAATAATCTTGCTAATTTAATTTGTTATACCATCGACCTAAAACGCTCAATAATACCTCCCATGCCATTAGTATGTAATTTTGTGAAACAATAATGGATCTTGGGGACTACACCATGGTCAAGGAAAGAGGAACAGGGAACGATGAAGGAGGAACTTAAAATTGCAAAATTTTAGGATTCAGACACCAACATGGACCTACCGAATAAATAACTTGAAATTTTTTCAAACAGCTTCTATAAGCACTTAAATTTTTCATGGATAGGACCATTGGCAATGAATTAATCCATATGGGTGGCTCTCGACTCAAATCGGAGCGACTACTACGTAACTTCTTCCATCATCAATTCATCATGGAAACCATAAAACCCAATTTTTCTCAAGGCGTTCTTAGTAGATATGTTAAATAATGATTCCAAGTTTTACATTTTTGTATTTGACTCAAGGTCTAGCAAGTGTACCGCAAAGTATCAAATTGAGATTTCAAGTTGGATGTCTCAAATATGAAATGAATCCAAGTATCATTCTTGATATCACAAAGAGATGAATGTAAATAATTCATAATTTTAATTTATGCTATACTCATCGCATCTAAAAAGTTCATCATAATTTTATGCCATTAGTACCTAATTTTGTACAAAAATAATGGATCTTGTGGGACTGGCTAATAAATGGTCAAGGAAATGGGAATGAGGAACCATGAAGGAGGAACGAAAATTACGAGGACTAGACACCAATAACATGGACCTGCGAATGGGGCCAACAAGAATTTTTTTCAAACAGCTTCTCGAAGCACTGAAATTCTATTTCATGGATAGACTATTGACATGTGTTAATGATATGGGAGGGTTTTGAAACTCAAATTTGAGAGACACACCTTAATTTTCTTCCCTCATGAATTCATCATGGAAACCATAATCCCTATTTTTCATATGTTCTATAAGTAGATATGTTAATGATTCCAAGTTTACTATTTGTATTTAACCGGTTGGTCCAACTAGTAAAATTTCACAAAGTATCGAATTGAGATTTCACTTGATAAACCAAATATGAAATGAATCCAATCATCATTTGATATCACAAGAGAGACTAATGTAAATAATCTTATAATGAATTTTGTTATACCAAGGGATCTTAAAAACTCAATGATAATTTTATTTCATTAGTATAAATTTTGTACAAAAAAATAATGGATCTTGGGGGACTACACCATGGTCAAGGAAAGAGGAACGAGGAGCAAATGAAGGAGGAATGAAAATTGCACGACAACTAGACACCGACAACATGGACCTCGCTGAATGGGGCCAACGTTGAAATTTTTTCAAATGTCCAGAACCAGTTCTGATAGTCATTGTGAACGATATAGGGGAGGGCTTTTGGACTCAAATTTGAGTGGCACAACCACTTTCTTCCATAATAAATTTATCATGGAAACCATAAACCCTATTTTCATATGTTCTAGTAGATATGTTAATGATTCCAAGGTTCATATTTGTATTTGACTCAAGGTCCATGTAGGTACCGAAAATATCAAATTGAGATTTCAAGTTGATAAACAAAATATGAAATGAATTCAATCATTCATATCGCTGCAAGAGAGACGAATGTACACCATGTATCTAATTTGTTAGCACCATTGACCTAAAAGTTCACGATAATTCTTATGCCATTAGTATGTAATTTTGTACAAAAATGGACCTTGGGACTACAATTCATGGCCAAGTAGATAGTAATGATGAACGATGAAGGAGGAATGAAAATTGCACGAGGATTCGCATTAATCCCATAACATGTAACCCTGAATGGGGCCAACGTTGAAATTTTTCGTCAGCCTCGAAGCACTCAAATTGTCATGGATAGACGATTACATGCCTTAAGGATATGGAGGGTTTCTTTGACTCAAATTTGGGTAACACACCCACTTTCTTCCATCATCAATTCATCATGGAAACCATAAACCCTATTTTTCATATGTTCTAGTAGATATGTTAATGATTCCAAGCCTATATTTGTATTCGGATCAAGGTCCAATCCAGCAAAATTTCAAAGTATCAAATTGAGATTTCAAGCCATTGATAAATCAAATATGAAATTAACTAAGCATCATTTGATATTGTCGCAAGAGAGACTAATGTAAATAATCTTGTGATGAATTTGCTATATTATCGACAAAAAACTTTCTTTGATAATTTTATGCCATGAGTATGTAATTCTTGTACAAAAATAATGGATCTTGGGGACTACACCATGGTCAAGGAAAGAGGAATGAGGAACTAAAATTGCACTCCAGGATTCAGAGACCGACAACATGGACCCCTAATGGGGCCAACTTTGAAATTTTTTCAAACAGTTTTGGAAGCACTGAATTTTCCATGGATAGACTATTGGCATGCCTTTGATCGATATGGGAGGGTTTCTATGGACTCCACCCTGAGGACACCTCCACTTTGTTCCATCATCAATTCATCATGTGCTTTCATAAACCCTAATTTTAGTGGAGTCAACGATTTGTTCCTAGTGAATGGATGTTGTTGTTGACATCATTAGATCACAAGGTTGGAGGCACATGGCTTGCATTGGTATCATGAGGCTTTATAAACCTATAGTAACAAGAGACATTAATTGAACTTTGCTCTGAATAAGTATGCCTAACTCCCCTTTTGTATCATCTGCTATTTCTTAATTCATCCTCGGCTATCATTACCCTAGTTTAGAAGGGTCAAAGGGTCAATTCATCCTTCATCATACAATTTTTTCAGTGAATCCTTTTGAAAGTCATGGAAGAGGTTTGCACTAGGGAATAATGTGGAAAGGTCGATCGACCCTTCTATAGCTAATTGTTCCCTTCTAGTTAAATGTCCATTTCCTAGATTGGTATTTCTTTAGGAGGAACAAAAAGGGTTAGGAAATCCTTTTGAATTCATATTTTAAATTAATCCTTATTGTTATTTGAACTAGTTTGGAAAAATAGGGTCAACCATTCCTTATATATAAATTTTCAACGAATCACTTTAAAATTAATAGAAGAGGTAATAATTTGTTGGAGGAATAATGTGGAAGGGTAGACAAACCATTTCATAGAGAATTGTTCCATTTCAACCAACTCTTAGTATCCTAGAATAGTAACTCTTTAGGTGAAGAATAAGGAAGGAATGACCACTACTTTATGCATTTAGATTTTAATTAATCAATTTTTTTATATATCCTAATCTAGAAGAGTCGACGGACACTTCCTTGTATAACTTCTCAATGAATATTTTTCAAACTCAAAGATGACTGTACTGGGAGATAATGGAAGGGTCATTGACCCTTGTATATATATAATTAGTTTCATTCTAGTCAAATCTCCATCTCATAGAATGACATTTATTTAGGGGAATAATAAAGAAGGGTTGGTTTCCCCTTTCACATTCGATCTTTTAATTAATCCTTTCCCTTTATTTGACCTAGTTCACAAGGTTGATCAACTATTCCTTGTGAAGTAAACTTCAATGAATCACTTTCAAACTAATAGAAGAGGTAGGTGCTAGGGGCATAATGTGAAAGTTCCAATCAACCTTTATCTAATGATACTTGTTCCATTTCAAGCAACTCTTTGTCTCATAGAATGGTATATCACCAGGTCAAGAACAAGGAAGGGTTTATCACAACTCATCGATTCATATTTCCAATTAAACTTTTTTGTTATTTTTCCTACTATGTAAGGGTTGATCAACCTTTCCTTGTATAAATTTTCAATGAAGCCTCTCAAACTCATAAAAGAGGCTTTCACTAGGGCATACTGTGGAAGTGTCACCTTGTACCTCAGATCACATTGTAACTCAAGTATCCGAAACAAGCACACTCTCGGAGTGGATAATGCCAAGGTTGGGGCTAGAGGTTTGATTGAGACTCCATCTCTTTAAATAATGGGACACATTCCATGACCATTTCTATTTCATTGGAAGGAAAGGTAACATTGCTCATGCATCCTAAAGAGGTATCTTAGTGGCCATCTATTAGGCTTCTATTGAGGTGGATCTTGTATGAGGGACGACACCTAAGATGTATTTCTACTGGCCTCGATATTTCATCACCCTTGTCTCCTAGTTATAAATAACCCTCATTTATACCTTCACTCATCACCATAGTGGATTTCACCACTTCTCATGGTAGGTGTTTGAAAGCCCTCATCCTTCTCTTTTATTCTCTTTTCTCGATGGCCCCCCAATGATTTAGATGGAAGAGTTTGAAAGAGTTATAGTCTAGGCCTATATATAATATATTATATATATAATATATAATATATTACATATATAATATATAATATATAATACATATTATATATATATTATATATTATATATATACTATATAATATAAAAAAACAAAAAAATGGGGTAAAACGAAAATCAAAAACAACATAAAATAAAAAACGAAAAAATGAAGGTAGTATACAAAACAAAACAAACAAATAATTTCAAACCGAAAGCCACTATACACTCACACGATGAGAGCTACATGCACTCAACACCACCAGCTGCATCGCCCCATACATCTCTATACAGAGTCAGTAAGGAACCACCACCACTCATACACTTGCATGCACGGAGGAGGCTAGGGCACCTGGGGAAGGGAGGATAAGGAGGGAGAGGCACACTGTGAGGGAGGGAACGGGAGACAGAGGGAGCCCTAGCTCTGCTTAATGCAGGTGCCCTAGCTCCTCACGAAATGCTACCAAAATCATCTAGAAGGGGAGTAAAATATATTGGTGGTAGATACCAATCTTCCTGTAGAATTCCATTGGTTTGAAGCCCTAAATTTTCAATAGATAACACTACGTACATGAATGCTTGGTTTTTTCAACAATTATGTTACATTTATTTAAGAAACAAATGCTATAAGAAGGCAAAGCCCAACCAAGCAAACTAGTGAACAAGCCCAAGGAAACGTACCCATTAGATCACTGCAAAATAGCTCCAGAACTTTGGTAGCTCTCATTTTTTGCCTTTGTTAATGGTCATTTTTTGTATCTTCATTTCTATGATTTGGTTTGTAACATTGTTTGAGGATTTAGAGGACTCCTTAGTGCCCCAATTTGTAGTAAGGGAATGTTCTTTTGATTTCTTTAAATCACACATGTGTATAAAGTTAGCTTGTTCCCTGGTCAAAACAACAACAAAATCATGAAGGGAAGCCATCTTCCAAGCAGCTCCAAAAGAATTCTTTGGATGCGTCAAAACTTCCTAGGCTCAATATGATGATCCCCTTCTCTAAGTGGTGTCCTCTTAACACATCATGCTCCCAAACAATCCTTCTAGCAGTTCATATTTGATTGGGTGGAACTACCAAATTTAATGTGGAAAGAAGATCAAGAGATATGGAGAGACATAATAAACCATAGGCTTCATCACATTTGTTAAACCAATTCATATTTTCATCATCTAGTATAGATTCAAATTTAATACCCATCATGATTCTAAATAGCCCCTCTACCCCTGTAAAAAAAAAAAATAGCATATTTGATTTCCAATGATGGTAATTAAATGGTGTAAGAAAGGGAAATTGACTTCAATCCATTACTATAGCATTCATGATACTACATAATATATTTTTGTAGCTGAGGGAAGGAAGCTTCAGAACAATGACCCTACTATGGAACTATGATTTCTAAAGAAGAAATCTAGTTGATTTGAGCCCATTAAATAAACTATCAGATAGAGCCTTTTGTAGCTTAATAGAAGAGTGTTTACAACACCATGAAGTGACTAAAGAATAGAGAATCTATTAGTGTAATAAAATGATTCCTTCAAATTTGTGAAATATACTACAAAATAGAGACTTCAATAACATAAATAAAGAGTGCTTTCACCACCACAAAGAAATTGTGTAACATTGACTTGTTTAGCATAATAGAAGTGGGTTCCCACACCAATAAATTGTCTCCCAATCATGCATGCAATTTTTTAATGCACCATGAATAATTTCCCTAGGTAAGTAGGTGATATTTTAGTGATATCCACATAATGTGCACCAATAAATTGAGCCACAACAAATCCCCCACAGAACTAGATGTGTTGTAAACTAGACTATTGCAAAAGAGTATTGCTATGTTCATTAGTTGACTTATATACAAACAATATTGGTCTATTAAGTAGTAGAAATGAAAGTGTCACTAGAGAGGTTCTATAAACAAAGGCATGCCTTGAATCTCTCATTAAATCAAGGAGACAAAAAAAATCTAAGATTAATTTCATGTGTGTAAGAAAGCACTAAAGAAAATAATGCATGCAAGGTAAAATGACACTAATGGTGAGAATAGCTTTTTGATCATAGTATACAATGGTGAGAATATATTTATGATCATAGTCAACCCTTTCCTCTTCATTCTTTTCTTCAGTAGAATCAATTTTGATTGGCTTAGAAATTCCATCTTCAATTTCCCCCCATTCCTCCATGTCCCTTATATCCATCTTTTATTGTGATATATTCTCTTGCTCTATAGATTTCCTTCTTTAAATCTAAAGGTAAGGTAATAGTATTAGTAGGAAATTGAGGATTATGTCCAATATTGTTGGGATGATAGTGCAATTCATATATGTTGAACATTTTCTAGCATATTCTAAGGTAAATATCCTTAGGGTTATCAAGAGAGGTAATATGGTGTGCTAGTTTCACTTCCACTCCATAAAGCTTAATCATTTTTTTAATCTTTGGACATAAGCTAATCACCCACTTCGGAATTTCTTGTCCATCTGTAAGATCTTCATTTATTCCACAAGCATTCAAGGATTGTGTTCCACATCTCATTAAGAAGAAACCATATACATGAATTTATCAATATAATATATGAATCCTACATTTTGACCATGCAAGCTTACTAATAGAGTCCATGGAGTCCATGTATGGCAATGGATAACTACGCCATCAAGTGCCATAATTAATTCTAGTGTCCATAATTCTAGTAATTGTACTCTCATTAAACTTGTAAAAATGGAGGATGGAAGCTTTCATTTATAGAGTTTCTAAAGGAGGAAATGGATTCCCATGTCAAATATTAGACCACGTATCACCTGTGTGCTTGAGATTACTCCAAATACATCTTTGTACTTTTCATTGGGTCAAGAAATTCGACTATTATGGGCCCAACTTTGGGATGTTCTAGAATGGATAGGCTTTCACTGAGGATAGGCTTTCAAGGAGTATCTATAAGGGGGGATAAAATCAATAGGGATGCCAACAAACCGAAATAACAAAGAGACCTTAGAGGATCAAATTGCCTCATCCTAGAGGGAATTGTAGAGGCAATCTCTTTTGATGAATAAAGATCCAATAAGAGGTATCTCTCCTTCCATGTTGAGGAACCTGCTAATTCTTCAAAATTTTGTGTGGGAATACATATTCCCAAATGGCCATGGTGGAAATATAGGAAGCACTTTGGGATGTTCTAGAAGGCTTTCACTGAGATAGTTTGTTTTTATGTTTTACATCTAGAGATTTTAGGGGAATCAGAATTATTAGAACCGGGGTTCGAACCCAAGAAGTGAATCACTAAACCTTCGTCACTAGAAACTAAGTTCCAAATCTATACCAATTTGTTATCACCACTCATGTTTACTACTCTTATTGTTAGGTCCCTTCTAAGGTTTCCCAAGAACATCTTGAAAATTTATTTACGCCAAATCAACTTATAGGATAGGCTTTCATTGAGCTAGTTTGTTTTTATCTTTTACATCTAGAGATTTTAGGGGAATGGGAATTATTAGAACTGGGTTTCGAACCCAAGTGTTGTGTGCAGGTAATCCTTTGGTTTAGTCCTCCTCAAGTACCTAAAGGTGAAAAAGGAATCTCAATAGTGTTAGGAAATTAAACACTTCCACTCTAAACCTATTCCCTTCTTGATCCTATTCCCTTCTTCCAAAATATCCTCATATTCATTGCCAACAACTCTAGCATGTTTATCCAATGAAAAATCATTCAAAAATTCCATGTAAACTTCAATCTCAAATTTTGTTGAAGTGTCGCCTCCATGACCCAACTTCAAAACACATTCTAGTTGTTTTTGTAAGTTTGGTTTTTGAAGAAAGATAGAAGTCAAAACATGAAGAGAAAAGTAAGTAGTCTTGTTTCCAATGGAAAATTGATTTCAAATTTTGCTATCACTCATTCTAGACCATCCCAAAGTGCTTCCTATCCTTCCACCATGGCCATTTTGGAATATGTATTCCCACACAAAATTTTGAAGAATCAACAGGTTCCTCAACATGGAAGGAGAGATACCCCTTATTGGATATTTATTCATCAAAAGAGATTGCCTCTACAATCCCCTCTAGGATGAGGAAATTTGTTCCTCTGAGGTCTCTTTGTTATTTCAGTTTGTTGGCATCCCTATTGATTTCCTCCCCCGTTATAGATACTCCTCGGATCCCACCGGTCACATTCTAGCTCCTTGAACAAGGTGATTAGAGAGGATATCCACAAACAATACATCTAGGTCAATTGAACACCCCCTAAGGGACTCGACCCTAAGATGACCCTCTACTTCAAGCACTTCATACAGGTGAAGGATGGACTTATAGTCAAACTTGCCTATACTCAAAGACATTGGATGCATATCCTTAGGATTTCTCTTGACAAGTTTAGGGTTTGCTCTCACCAACTCCCAATTGGGTAAATCATCACATTCCTCGTTAGAGAGGATTTGTCATTTGTGTCAATTGCAAGATATTGATTCGGATGCAAGAGAAACTCATATTTAGATGTCCCATTTATTATAATATTAGAGGGAGGTTCGATTGGCTCTACTAGGAGTACTGGACTTGGGTCGCTCCCTCACTACTTTTCTCCTCTATCCATATCAAATACACATAGCTCTTCTTATATGGGAGGTGTTAGTACACGAGACATGGATCTTCTTATATGGGAGGTGTTAGAACACAAGACATGGATCCTATAAGGATTCCTGAGACATATCTTGTTAGACATTTAATCATTAGTCCACATCATATCCACTAGTCCTTCCAAGTTCATTCATGTTGATGTTGCATTTCCATGTGGTGGAATTTAATTGGACCTTTTGTTTAATAAGCCAACCATGTTTAAGGATTCCTGAGACAGATATCGTTAGACATTTAATCATTATTCCACATCATATCCAACTATCATAGACTTGTACCTTTATGGACTTGATGCATCTTACCATGGAGAAACATGAGAGTGGATGTGGTTGTATTCCTCATGCATGCAAAAATTTGATGAAATATGCTTCTAGAAAGTGTTAAGTGTCTAACGAACTTAATCCATGGAACCCCAGGCCCACCAGGGCATCCAAACCTAAATTATTATGCATTAGGCTTAATTCTAGGTACAATGTTTCTAAGAAAGTTCTTGCATTGGAAATATTTGAAATGACAAATCTGCTCAATTCCTATGGATCTTATATAAATTTTTTATTTAGAACTGTGAATATGATGATGGAATACTAAATAAAAACACATGCACATGCAACTGAAGGTACAACCAAACAGGTACTTGTCAGATATTTCTTCATCAAGTGAGGAAATCTTAGGACAAATAGAGGACGGAAATGCGACTTCATCTAGTAGATATCATAAGAAAACAAGGACCAGAGGTGAAAAATTTAGAATAAAATTTTGTAGACTCATAAAATTGTTTCTTGCCGAAGGAGGATCATGCTCTTATGATGATGAGAGCATAGGAGACATAGATGTTCCACTCAGGTATAAGCATCTAGTGAAGCAATGGGCACCTAAGGAACTACCTCCTATAGATGTTGACTTCGTTGTCAACAATAGGACATATTGCATTGCACCATCCTCCATGCATGGCTTGGGGATATTTTCCATGGATGGAATAATTGTAAAATACAATATAGTAACTGAATTGATGGACTATGTCGAACCGTGTTACAATTATAATGATTGGATGTGATTGGTCCGGTACACGCGAAGTATGCAAAGATATGCACTCGCCACAAATTATATACAACTAATAATCAAGGATAAAAATAAGGGAGTGACTATCTATATTGATGGAAGGCCTAAAGCTTCTGACAATATCTCAGGGTTTATAAATAGCACATGACCCGGGACAACAAACAAACAACCAAATTGCATATTTGAGGGACGTGAAGAGAATCGAGTAGTCTTGTGCGCAATAAAAAAGATAGCTCCCGGGGAAGAGTTATTAGTGGATTACCATTTGAATCAAATAGACACATTGACTAATAGTGTGTAGGTTCTTATGTAACACCTCTTTAAGAAACCTCTACTTATTGCATTATATTTTATTATTATCTTTAACATTGTTGTAAATATTATCGTTAACATTTCTTTTTGTTAGATCATTAACAATTTTTTAAATATTTGGGGGTTCTAATTATATTATAATGTGGCAGGATGATCATGGAAAAGGGCCATCCACAAAACATGTAAATGATTATCAATTTTCACTTTCATTTTACATTGTTTTTATTATTTGCTTATATAATTTTATTGAAATAACATTGTTTTTGCTGAAATTATATGTAGTCAACAGGCCATGTGGATCATGATTCCGTCAATGAGGAGGGGTTTTATTCTTTTGTTGATCCAATGGTCTCAATAAAAAAAAATCATTAAAGATAACAAGGAACTATTTAGCTTGTTAGATCGTCCAAAACAAACTCTAGATGTCAAAGAAACGATCAAGCTCCTTATGTCACAACTTAACACATATAAGGTAATAACCATAATTTTTTATTTTTTTTGTTTAATGCACTCATATGTTCAATTATGATACTTTTTTCTTTAACTTTTACATTATCTCACGAAAAAACATTTTCTTTTTTATAAAGGAATATTTGGAGCCCGTTCAACCCGAGGTTGGTAGTAGTGGTGCTACAGAGACACTACAGAGTCCTGATGTGGGTGGTCATATAGTTGCCAGAGCATTATTTACTTCTCCATCCTCCACACCTAATTTAGATAGGAGCCAGCACACTCACCAACAAACATCCACACCTCGATCAGAGTCTAGAGAGGGTGGCAGAGATGAGGATCATAGTTATGTGGTTGATATGGATGCATTTCCTGGAGCTAGATGTGTGACAAGCATGGGGACCCTTCTGTGCACATTTTTGGTCGACGATAATGGACTTCCATTAAAACAATCAAGACTCCCAGGTAGTTTTAATTCATATTTTAATCGTTTAATGTTGTCCTCATACAGAAATCGTCTAGATTATTAATTTTAAATTAATGATCATATCTTTTTGTGTGTAGGAAATGACCTTTTTTATAGGCACGTAGAGAGCAAGGCCTTGTCTATTTTTGGGGCAACCTTACGCATGAGGTGGAATTTCCAGAATTCCAACCTCAAAATGGAACTTATGGATTATCTTGAAGGCCTCTTTGGTGTAGACATGTTCAATACAAAAGTGGTCACATCTGCAGCCGGTGAATATTTAAAATATACCCAGGATGTTTATAGATGACTTGGCAAGAAATACTAGGTATGAGCGTCCTCCCTCAATTCTAGAGAGAGAGTGGAAGGTGATCATTGATGATGTAAAAGAGAAGATTTTGAGAAAATAAGGAGAACAAATAACTGGTACACCAAGGTAAATTACAATTTTTTGAATTCAATACTAGATTTATGTTTCTTTAGCTATAAATAAAAGTGTGGTTATATATAACATACTTGAAAATTTTGATGATAGGTTGCCTGACACTTCAAAGGAAACCAAAGCAAGGATTGCCAAACATGGCCAACACAATCTAGGCCCGGGTGGATACTTGGGGTTACAGTCACGAATCATAAGTACCCAAACATCTTAATAATATTAATTGTATCACCTTACAACTTTAAGGTAATTGCAACCAAAAACATTAAAAAACCATACCCTTATGCAATGTAGGGTGACGACTTCGGAACTGGAACCACAGAGGAAGACCTCTAACTTGGTTACAAGTACGGTTATAAAGCCATGGTTGATCAAAGGAAAATAATGGGGTAGACCCAAAGATCCAATTTGTTGTATAAGGTAAATACAAATCAGTCCACATTAACCTTTCGTTACTTATAAAATACGTAAATGTTTGATATCGTCCATAATTTAATGTCTTACCTTGTTTTAATCAGGGGAGTAGCACTATCAACCCTACCATTAGTACTGAACAACAGAGAATTGATAGTGAAACATAGCCAGAAGATCACGGTGCTCCCTAACAACCCCATCCCAGTGAGGTGCAACCCCAAGATGTTCCTGTGAATGAGGCCCACGATGGTAAAATGTCTATATATTAATCATATACTTAATAAGTTTGTACTTATAAATTTTGACATTTCAATGGAAGATAATGTCATAGATTATCATCCTTGACCTAAAGATAAGGTGAACAGGATGACAACCATTCCAATGGTGCCGACTAGAGGACTAGGTAAATAATTACATTGCAGAGTGTTTTTTTAATATTAATGAACTACTTCAATGATATTTACAAATTGGCCATATAAATTCAATATTTTTTATTTTTTTAGGTGATGGCCCCTCACAGCAGCAACCATGTCGTGGCTATGAGACCAGATGTACTCGACATGAAAGGACTGAAACAACATCATCTGCTAAAGAGCACCCAATAAACGAAGACATGGACTCTGATGATTTGCTTAAGAACTAGAAAGCAAAAAAGAAGACTAAAAGAAATTCATGATGTCATGTAATAATTTTATAAGACAGTTAGATGTACATTATATAGCTAATAATATACAGAAGGCTATTTCTATGGCTTGTATATATCTGTGAATGTAATTTTGTTATACACTTAATGGTAATTTCATCTCTCTTAATGATGCAACTTCCAAAATCTTGTGACATGATATATGCAACTTTTAAATTCTTGTGACATGTTTCATTTTGTATCACATGACAAAGAGCATTACCATTATTTTCATTCTGTCTTTTAATTATGTCATGGACATGGTGTTTTATGTTTAAGAAGAGATCTTAGTGACTGGAAGTCCACTTTAGAGTCCCAAAATAAATTTTAGAACCTATCTTTGATCTAGAGGTGAAGATGGAAATAGCATACAAGGCATTTTCATTCTATGCATCCAGGTAGCATAGTTTGTGGATATGTCAACCTTTGATAACAAAGTTCTCAAACTTTATGTAATGAAGCAGGCATCCCTTTTTTACAATGTGAAATCTAGAACAAAGAGGTATATGAAGGCATTTCTGCATAGGAGGGTAATAACCTTATTGTATTTGTGTAGGAAGAAAAATGTCCTACTATATGTTCCATGGAAAATATTGCACTGACATATTAAGATGGCAGTAAGGAAGAATTTGGAGGGGGAGTGTTCCATAGAAATTGCAGTGTTCTGTATTCCTATTTATAGGTGGGAAGGGGGAAATATGATCATTGGGAATTGAAATTGTATTTAGAAATGAACTAGTATTCAAGTAATAATCAGGGTTGCATTTTGGGAAAGCTTAATTACATGTGACCAAATCGATGAAAAGCATGAAACTATAAGCTATAGTTCTTACTTAATTTTGTGTATATTTTCTTGGTGTTGCTAGTATATTGTGGAAACCAATATAATTTCTTTATTTCTTAGTCTCAAGCATTAGGGACATTATTGTTCAGTGATTTGGTGTATTAGGAGCACTAGTGGAACCATACCTAAAGAAGAGCATCGATGCAACTACACTGTATAGGAGCATTGGTTCACCCATACCAAATAGGAGAAACAATATACCAATACAAGTGAAGAACTGATGTCTTTTGGGGCTATTAGCACTCTAGTTCACATGGGTCATGGAGAACAAAATTTTTTGAAGCAAAGTGGAGCACTACTATATTTTGTGTTCTTTTACACTTGGGTGCACATTGGTATAGAAGCATCGGTGCACCTAGACCAATGTGGATCATCAATGTGTCTTGACCAATGTTTAGAAATGATGTTTTCTTTAGCCTATGGATTATTTATACCTTATGTTATTTTGTAAGTGCTTGACATATTTAAAATTAAAGGGTGATTTCCTTTGTTTACCTTCGACAACATTTCCATGCACTGACTCAACTACATAATGGGAGAAGTGAATATACCTTGTTCCACCATGGTATATGTGAAAAATATGGTAGAAGAAGAGACATGAAGGCATAGGGATGACATGTATGAACATTGTTTCAAATTTGTGAGGATAATCATGCTTGTAGGAAGAAATCATCAAAATGTGAAACCTAGAGTTGAAGCACCATTCAATGGGGGAGTTTTGTTTAAGTTTAAAGTAAGTATTGGAATTCCACTATTTGAAGGTGACATAGATGTAATTACTTTGGGTGAGTGTATCCAACAAATGGAGAACTAGATTTCTATGAAAAATTCTTCTATTGAGAATAAACTTTCATTTACTACCCTCAACTTCACCTCAAATCCACTTTGTTGGTGGTAATCCTTTGCTTAGAAGAGGAAGGAAGTGGATGAGACTCTGACCATGTAAGAAGGACTAAAAAAGGCATGAAGGAAAATTTTCATCCCATGGGAACGCCTATTGGACATATGCCATGTTGAGTATATGTAGTGGTAGTAGTTGCACCAGAAGCAAAGCCACTAGGTTCCTAACTACATTGTAGAGTTTAAAGTGACACTGCATCGATATAATACACTGAAAAATATTGTCTTGTTGACCACCAATATGCATGAAGATGATTATTTTTTCACCATGAAGTTAAAGGAGAATTTGAAGAGTCACATTGGTAGAGGAAAAAAAACAACATAAGCCAATGAGTTAGAAAATTTCCCAACTCAAAGCCTATTGGTGACGAGGAGATAAATAAATGGAAGTTCAATTGGAACTCAAATTAGTATATGTAGAGATTCCAATCCTCCAGTAGTTCCAAGAAGCCTTCTCATATAAGAAAGTCATGTGAACATCACACTAGAAAGTCCCATTCCAATGAAGAATGTAGGTTGCAAAGATGGTGATGGATAAATGGCAAGATATCATCACTGATCCATAGCCTCAAAATTGTCTACCAAGAAACAATTGTGTCCCTTTGATAGTTCCATAGAAAAATTCCATTGACACAACTCAATAATAAATAATAGCAAAGACAATTCAACAATTGTGTATTACTACTCCAAATGAGGAAGAAGAGAGATAAGTTAATGTTTAAACCAATCTATGATTGAATCATGAAACCATGTCTAGATTATCATTGATAGTGGGAGTGTGAAGAACATTATTTATGTTGATGCAGTGAAGTTATTGAGACTGAACATCAATAATCACCCACAATGTCCTTTACTTATTATATGGAAGGGAGTGATTTTCAGGAAACAATGCTTTGTTTTGTACACAATTCAATGTTCTAATATGAATTCCTATGTGATATTGCATTGACGGAAGTATGAAAAGTTATTCTTAGTTAACCATGTCTTCGGGATTGACATGGAAAGTAATATGCACAACCTTAAGTGGTATGTTTTTGTTTATGGTCAAGTCTATGATATTCCAAAAAATACAAATTATCTCTTCTAAGAAAGCTTGGAATATGATTACACATTCACAAAAGTTTGTTGTTATCACTATCAGGGATGTGAGAGAACCCTGTTCATTTGGAAGATGTGTGTTTTCAAAAAGAAAGGGATGAGATGTTGGGAAACAATAGTGCCAACGATTAGATGCAACCTTGAAATAGTGTAGTGATGTATTCATACATCCACAAGGAGTACCATTGCATTGTGTGGTACACCATTAGATTTATTTGGCAGTATGATCACCACTATAAAATGGGCCATTTTATCACAAATATATATGGAAGAATGATGCGATACAATGATAGATTCAAGAGCTCATTGAGGTTAGAAGGATTTGACTGAGTTCTTAACCTTCTGGCTATCCCATAGTCTTGGTGCCTATGAAATATGACACGTGGAATTTAGCTATAGACTATAGAACATTGTATAAGATAGCAGTAAACAAATGATATCCTTTTCCGATAATTAATGACCTTTTGGATCAACTTTGAGGAACTCAATTATTCTCTAAGATTGATCTCAAGATAGTCTATCATCATATTCAAATATACTTATAAGATCTATGGAATATTGTTTTTAAATCCCAATAAGAAGTGTTTGAGTGGTTAGTGATGTATTTTTTTACTAAATATGCTACAACATTCATGTGATTAATATGCTACAACACTTGTTTCATAGATATAACCAATTGTGCACCCTTATATGTGGGATGAAAGTCTAACTTTTATTAAACACTGATAATTGTATACTTCATAGTTCCACTAACCATAGTCCCTTCCATGCTTGCTTTCATTTTCAACCAGCTAGTCCTATTTATGTTGCACTTCTACCACCATAAACATCCTCCACTTCAAAGATTACAAAAGAATGAGATAGGGCCAATAACTTTATTAAGAAACTTATTCTAATCCATGAGTAGGTTTAGTCTATTTCACAATGCTCGTAGTTAAAATAAAAATAGAGACACAATGCACATATAATACCTCATCTTTCCAATATTGTGACCAAGTTTGGCTTTTTTTTTTTCTCTTTTTTCGTATCTGCGTTATACATTTCCTAGGGAAACCCACCAGGAAATTTCCCTCATTATGAGGATGGTAACCAAGGTAAGTTGGATTATGTATAAGCTTGAATCTTTAGCATATCCTTACAATAATAAAACCAAGGTGGGGAGGATAACACTCCATCTCACAACCACTCGAGCTAGATCCAATTGACAAAAAACAAGTTTGGATTCAATTGCAAAAGGAAAAGTTTAAAGGTTATCATCGAAAGAT
>SNQJ01S0144004.1:24280-46576 GCA_010110895.2 Picea sitchensis
ACCCCAAGACCTATCAACCAAACATCAAAACATAGACAATTGAGTAGCTTCTAGTAGAGCATTGTCATTGTATTCACATTCCACAGGGAGCCTTGTAGCATGATGGATTATTTTGACAACATATCCTATTTTTTATTAAAATACATGTAGATATGGAAAAATGAGGCCTCCTCGAACATAGATTTTTTCTCCAAGCATAGTGCCATGATTGGCTCCAAGACCAAATATGTAATATTAAATTTTCCATTATCCCAATCCATCAACAACTTAAAATCTCCAAGAACTTGTAAACACCTAATATTTTTTTCAAGTGCCACTTTCATCAACATCTAGAGGGTGTATAATTCAACCATGTCATTTGCTCCCAGTCCTGCTCCATATTTTAAGGAGAAGAAGTGGTAATGATCTAAAAAGAGTATGACTCCATCCCCACACATTTTTGGAGAGCCTTAACAAGCTCCATCAAAGAAGTCCCAAGGCTTTGTGAAATCAATATGGGGCTCATGCAATACCCTTTGGGATTTAATATCAATATTAATATTAATATCAAAATTGATGCCCAAAATAATATTTTTTTTTTCTAAATAAATTTTGGTCGTCGCATATCCGACAACAACTTTTATTGATGCGACGGTTTTGCTATACAAACAACAAAAAGTTGTCGTCACCTATGAGACGAAAATTTATATCGATGCAATGGTTTTTCTAGATAAACAATGGAAAGTTGTAGTCGAATAGGCGACAACAAATTCTATCGATGCGTCGGTTTAGCTACATAAGCAACAAAAAGTTGTTGTCGAATAGGCGACAACAAATTATATCGATGCATCGGTTTAGCTACATAAACAACAAAAAGTGGTCGTTGAATAGGAGACGACAACTTCTATTGATGCAAGGGTTTAGCTATATAAAAAATGAAAATTTGTTGTCACATATGTGATGACAACTTCTATTGATGCGTTGCTTTTGATATAAAAGTTGTTTTCGCAATTTAGACGAAAAATTGGTTTCACATTGTTTTCTTATATTGTCTCTTTTTCGACGTTTGATCAAGTTCATCGAAAATGCCACGTCACATAAATCGATGTTTCAGAGAATCCAGATTCATCTCCATATCAACCAAATAACGTTGCAATAGCATCGAAACAACCATCGCAAAATGACCCAAATATGCTAGTGTTGTCAAAGAAGTTATGTACTCTGTGTTAAATTAATACTCTGTTTTAGCTGTTATATTTCAGCCTATAGGAATTCACTTTAACATTTAACACACAACAAGGTTAGAAGCTAATCTTACAAGCTATTTACTAATGATTAAAAGACACAACATATTAACAACTATCTCCTACAAGCAACCTGCAAAAAGGAAATTTAAACAATTAAATGATGAACAACAAACACAGTGTTAAAGAGAAATCTCCATGTAGATAAGTGGATTCTCTCTTGGGCTCTAGAATCCTAAGATCAATAGAGAAAGGGTGCTAACGTTGGTCACTTACATCCTTTTAAATCTAGCTAAACTAATGTATAGAGAAGAGGAATAAAGGTGTACCTTTTTAACGATGTTTGTCCTCGCACAGTCCGAGTTGAGATTTGATCCCCAAGCTCCTCGATAAGTCCTGCAAACCAAACAAAGACATAACAATCTTCCTATTCTAGTAAGATTAGCTTGAAACCAAATCTATCTAATAGAGATTAATTCATGTAGAATAAACACAACCTTGAAAGAAACAGGGCAAGCACATATGTATATTAATGAGAACAATAGAGAATATTTACAAATCTTTGATGAAGGTGAAGAAACCTCTCCCATCTCTCCTTGTCCAACCTTTTTCTCAAGTAATCCACACACAAATTGATTATGCTTCAATGATATCTCCCTTATGAGATCATAAGTTTGATTCCTTCAATGTATCCATATGCTTCTTTTTCCATGAGAAGGCCTCCTTATATAATCTTGGAGAGACCCAACCACCTTAGAGATTCTTGGGATAGGTTGACGATCTTTCTCCTTCAGCTGTGGATCCTCCCTAAGATCCATCCTTGACCTCAGATTGAAATCCAACTGATTTCCAAGATGAAGGGGAGTTTTTCCTGATTTTCCTCCAACCCAAAATTTTCTTAAACAAGCCAGTATTACCCCCAAAAGGTGCAGAGAGTGTTGGAACTCTCCCCCAAAGTAGGGTACAGAGCATTAGGACTCCCTGATAGTGGGTATGGGATCGTTGCCCAAAATTTCCTTAAAATATCCCAACGCTCCCCCAGAATGGTGTCCTAAGTGTTGCAACTCCCCCCTAAAGAGGGGTAGGGAGCGTTGGCACTCCCTGATAGTGGGTAGGGGAGTGTTTCCCTTCAAAAATCATTTTAAAGTGGTCTCTTCCATGGTAAAATATTTGTAATCTTTGTCATGTGATTTCTCCTTCTTAAACCAGTATTTGAAGGTGTCTTAAGTGTCCCTATGATGTCGTTACAGACATGGCATAGGAAAGATGGTAGTATGATGTTTGCGACACTTGCGACACTTGTGGCCAAAATGCGACACTTGTGACACTGGTCACAATGAAAATAGGTCATCATGGTAGTGAGTAATTTTGATGTGTAACAGATTTTCCCCCAAAGTGTGAAGTTTGAAGATGGAAACTGATGACTGAAGTACTTTGTAGAATTTTTCGAGAAAGGGTATGGACTTAGAGAACCTGGTAGAAGATACACACAATCATCAAACAAATATTATGACATGTTTCAAACCCAAGGCAAACATACCTATGCTTTATTGATAAATACTTTCAAGGTATGGCCGCCATAAAATACACTATGGATCCATAATTATATTGACAAAAAGGTATAGCCACTGAAGATACAATGTGGATATATACTCCCATGACCTAAAATGATCATAGCCATGAAAAATACACAGTGTATCTACGATATGACAAGACATAGCCTCAACCAATACAAAGTGGATCTATGTGACAATATATGTGTCAATGTTCAAAAGAAACTTCGTCGCAACCTGGGTAAAGTACATATAAGAGTGATGACTCAACCCAGGGTCTTCTTACAGATCTCGATGTAGTACGAATATAACCATGTGAATAGATTTTTTGATGTCAAACATGGAAGAAACTACTTTATTACCAGTCAATGAGGTAAATCGTTAACAAGCACAAGGGAAATCACCATTGATGTCAATGATTTCCAAGGTACTCTTGTACATTCCAGGGAATGTGAATGGATGAGATGAAGTCGAACATCCATGGAATCATCTGATCAGAGGTCAATGATGTAAACCCACTATCGTATGTGAGGAGGCCTGCCATTGAGGCATGTAGGTACCAAGGTACTAATTGGTTTCTAAGTCTAGTTCCCAGATAATGTGTTGAAGTTGACATGAACAGACTCGTTGAAGGAGGGCCTTGATCTGTCCCCCATAAATGACACAAAATTGACACAGAGATGTAAATTGGTGGATCAAAAGAACATGGACTGACACAGGTATTGAAACAAGAAATTTGTGATGGTTGAATATCGAGGTAGATACTTCCATTGAGCACTAAGGCACAACAACAAAAACATGACATGGACCAACACATGATGATGCAGTGGATACTGTGAATTTCGTTGGGTGACCCAAAGGAGTAAAGAAACTCAGAGGATTGGTTTAGTGAAAAGTTTCAACAGATTAAAATGTGTGCAAAGACAAAGTGTTTTGTTCAAGGGTGACCATAAGAGTGACTCGTGATGTTTTCAAAAAATTGGTTGGCTTGATTCCTTCAAATTTTTCCCCCATCTAGATAGATGAGTACCTCTTTTTATTTTAACGAGCTCAAGGAGGGTAAGACATGCTCGATATAAATCACCTTTGGTAAGTCCATCTTCCTTTGTTTAATGAACTAGAATAAGTAAGGGTTCGGTCCCATATGGGCCCTTCAATGTATGATTGTTTAACGAGTCCATAGAAGGTAAAATCAGTGATTTTTCATGTTTAGAGAGTCTGAAAAGAACTTAAAGACAACTCCAGTGTTGTCCTTTTTTGTAATGTTAGTCTCAAGAGGCCAAAAAAGAGATAAATTATCACTCAAAAGATGCCCTTTCAAACCTTTTAACGAGTGAGAAAGGAGGCAAGATTAGTCGACAATCTTTTCATGTTTAGAGAGTCTGAAAAGAGCTTAAAGGAGACTCCAGGGGGTTCATTTTTCGTTTAACATTTACAAGTCTGAAAAAGTGATAAACGTATACTCATTTACACTCTCATGTATTTACGAGCACAAGAAAGAACAAAGACTAATATCTGTAACTTATTATCATTTATTTACAAGAACAAGAAATAACAAAGACTAAGCTTGGTATTGGTTTCATTGTTACACAATATTAAAACAAAATTAAACTATGCTTGTAAATTCCCAATGTAATTTCCAAAGGTAGGGATACCCATGGATGGTTGGTACTCTACCCCCAGCTTGAAAATCTATTGACTTAACTCCAGAATGATAATCATAGGTTGGATACATGCCCCCCCAAGCTTCAATTCATTCACCTACTTTGAGGTTGTCACCAATTTATGTACTAGATGGAGAAAAGGGATAAGGGTGGATGAATTGAAGGTTCAAACATGAGACCTGACAAAATACTCTAATAGAAGGGAGAGGTGACTGTTTCATTTTTTAACTAGCTTGACACAGGAAAAGAACTATGCTCAAGGCTTCAGGTTCAATCCCCAGATTTATGTTTCATTTTTTAACGATCTTGTTATAGAGAGGAAGACCTCTATTTCATTTTTTAAAGATCTTGTTATAGAGTAGAAAAATTATGCTCGTGACCTATTCTTAATCATGGCTTCCAAGCGAATAATGCCATGGACAGAACACATGTCAAGGGACAAACGTCAATCATGGATTCCAAGATATCTTCACTGGATGGAAGAACAATGCTCTGAAAGGAACACATGTCGAGGGTCGTGACAGGGGTAAGGATATGAAGCCCCAAAATCCCTACTGAAGAGATCACCATGTCAACTATCGAATCTAAGTCATCAGGATTGGATGTCATGGGAGACAATGCCACATAATTAACATGTGGAGGGGATGATATTGTCTGCATATAAGACCCGTTTAGGGGGGTCATTGGGTTGACGGTCAAGTCAGGGCCAACAAATGAAAGTTGATCAATAGTCACCATTCTTACATCGTGAGGGAAATATATCACATGAAAGAGAGTGGACATAATAGATTTCATGGCATAGACATAATCTCTCCCAAGGAGTAAATCGAAATCCAAGTGGTCCTGGACTACCATAACATCAATAAAGATAGTTTTCCCTCCCAAAGTTATAGGAAAATGAGGATGGATCTGTAAAGAGTGATTGGTTCTTATGTTAAAATCGAGAAGAGTCTGGGTAACCGACACAAACTGAGGAAAACCCAAAGCTTGCCAAGTAAAAGAGGACAAAATACTAACGGATGAACCTTCATCTATTAGTGCATGAGGAACATCCCGACCACAAACCTGTACTGTAATCTTGAAGGGAGTGTGAGAGGGAAGATGAGGTCCAGTTAGCGCACCCCAATCGAAAAGGATGGCCTCATTACTTGGAGGGGGTTATGCAGGAGAGGGAGGAATTCCCCTTAGCATGGTAGATTATGTAACAACAAGAAAAACATGAGCAAAATCGGGTTTACTCTCCAACGGGAGAGTAGGATCGATTTATAGCGACATCAAATCGACCACTTGGGTTTCATTATCTAAGAGAGAATGGGGTCGACAGGTGGAAATATATCGACCACTTGGGTTGCACTATCTAACGATAGAGCGAGATTGATTGAAGATGAGATCAGATCAACCACTTTGTCAACAGGTTGAACTAAGGACGTGACCATATTGACAACATGATCAACCGGACTAACCGATGAAGGAACCAGAGAAACCACTTTGGAACTCGTCAGAGGAAGAGTGAGATTGACCAAATTGTCACTCTTCATATGAAGGGTGGGACTGACCAATGAAGGAACAGGATCAGTCACTTGGGTTTCACTTTTCAGATAAAAAGTGGGGCTGATTGATGACAGAACTGGATCAACTACTTTGAGTAGTGGTTCAACCGAGGATGAAACCAGATTGACAACCTGATCAACTGGATTGACCAGATATGGAACCGGATTGACCATTCCATCAAGGAATGATGGGTTGGGGTAAATCTTACGATAACTAGTTGGAAGTTGAAGATTTTCCAAAAGAGAAGAAGCCTTGTGAATACGAGTACAAAATTGAGACTAATGATCACCTTTGCATAACATGCAAGGAAACTTGACAATTTTCTTCCTCTTACAAACCTTAACGTCACTAGTTGACGAGGTATCACTAGCATATCCACCAGGGGCTAATGACGTAGGAGACCACATTTATAAGACCTTGGGAAGACCAGGGCAATCCCTCAAAAAGTGGTCACCCTTACAAAGGATGCAAGGGAATTTGGGTTTCAGATTCTTCATTTTAGTCTTATTGACCTCATCAACACTCCCAATACTATTAACAGTAGTTGGTTGCTTGGATACAACATTTGATGTAGTTGTAGGCTTGGTCCCTTTCTGGTTCTTCTTCTTCTCTTTCTATTTCTTCTTCTTCTTATCAACCTGTCTACTCACTTTATATATTTCACTAGGCAAAGAAGGAGAAATGGAAGGAGACCTGACGGACTAAGAAGGAGAAAGGTTGACATGAGGTTGATGTGTGGGTGGTGTGTTTACATCTGAAGCACTTTCATTCAATATCATCGTAGTGGAAAAAAAAAATATTGGTAACCCAATTGTGAGACCTGGAAGGCTCAAAGTAGTGATGTAAGGAGCACCAACATTTCTGTAATAAAGAAAAACAAAGGGTTCCCTGGACAAAATGTAGCAATTGGATTTCACCGCTCCCTAACTCCAGATTCTATGTTTGTTTACAGCTTTGGAAATTTATCTTTCACACATATTCCAAATCCCTACAACTAATCTAATGTAGGTTTGCTACCAGAAAATATAAAAACGTTTAATCAATTTTTAATTTAGCGCTTTATTTTTAAGTCTGTTGTTACTCAAAAGGAAAATGGTGTGGACAATATAGTGTTTTGACCGAATAGAAAGTGATGCAAAGAGATGAATATGAAATACTTTCATTTCAATGAAATCTATGCTATGAGAAGGAGAAAACATTCATCAGTACAAATGCACAATGTCCCAAAAAATCCAAAAGCCATGCAACTTTGCTACTTTGAATGCAAGCTAGTTTCACTACCCAAAAGAAAAAATGCATTTATCTTATTTTCTTGATTATTATGTATATAGAAAGTAAATACGAAACCTCCAATGCTCCACTACTTTCAATCAGGAAAAAGAGTCCTATGCAGATGCAAAAGACATGAAGCAAAAGAGATGCAAACAATGCATGCACTCAAGGTAGTGAGGTATGAAAGAAAACAAGTAGAAAATTGTTCTAACAATAAATAACACCATCAAGGATTCTACAACCAATCAACCATTCAATTAACACAATAAAATGCAGAGAAGAATCCAAGAAAAGATAGGGAGAAAGAGAAATCACTCAAAATTGTCCTGACAAAAAAGCAGCTAGAAAAGGCAATTTCACATTTATGAAAAAGGTTTCAATATCCAATCAAGACAATAGGGAGTGCTAAGCATAAAAAACCATAAAAAACCAATCCAAATAGATTCACAAAACCACCATAGACTCTGGGTAAAGATCTCTGCAAAAAAGGCTGCAAAAGGCTGAGCAGAAGAAGGAAAAAACTCTCAAAAAAGAGACTAGCGCTCCCTAAGTCAAGGGTACAGAGTGTTTAAATGCTCCATAAAACACTATAGGGGGGGAGTTGATTGTTAAGCCCTAATATTGGCTCATTACCCCTTAATTGGGGCATATTATATTAGTAATGTTATTTTATTTATGTTGGCTTTAGGTCATTAGTTGTAATTATACCTCCTAGTCTCCTATATATACCAAGGAGACATTTTCATATACCTCCTAGTCTCCCTATATATACCAAGGAGACATTTTCATTTTGAATCATCTTGCACTTGAACATTTAAGTATGTGAAAAGGAGGCTTCCGGAAGAGGCTTATTATATGAAATTATCTCATTTTCAAGGCTTGAGTACTTTTCCTCGAGGTTTTTCTATGCTATATTTGTATTTGGTTCTAACATATGGTATCGTGAGCTCAAGGTATTGGGGCTTTCACGCTAAATCAGACACCTTGGCATTTTTCATAACTTTCTAACATAGATCATGTAGCATTGGAAAAATTTTGTAACAAGTAGAAGACACCTAAAAGTGAAAATGCATCCCATGGAAATTCATGATGAGGACAATACAGAATCAAGAATGGAGAAACCCAACTTTGGTTTTAGTAACGCTCCTAAGATTCGGGACATATGAGGGAAGTTTGATGAAAGGAACCAATCACATGGATACTTCGGGATGGATAATTCTTGATTCCATAATGTGCCACATACACAAAAGGTATAATTCGTGAATTGCTTCTTTATATTTAGAACCTAATCAATTTGTATGGTATCGATGGCTTTGTTCTCACAAATCACTTGTCACTTGGACAATTTTCACGGAAGAAATGATAGCACACTATGAGGATACAAGGAGTAATACCTTCTTTAGCCAATTGATAAATCTCAAACAAAAGGTATTATTGGAATTGCACACCTCTCCAGTAGGAGGGCACTTGAGATTTTTTAAAACCTACCATAGAGTCAAGAAGGATTTTTTTTTGGATGTCCTTAAAACTAATGTTCAAAGGTTTGTGGAAGAATGTTTGGTGTGATAACAAAATAAGGTGGAAACAATTAAGACCCTAGGTCTTTTACAACCATTATCCATCCCAAGTTAGTGCTGGGAGGAGGTTTCCATGGATTTCATCACAGGGTTACCAAAGTCTGATGGAAAGAGTGTATTGGACGGAAGCTATGGAATTCAAGGATATTTCTAAACCACGACAAGGGTTAACTGAACTCCTTGTTTAATCCCGCAAATGATTTTAGGTCTCGTGAGTTGGGAACTTTGAATACAATGCCACAATCCTTGGAAATAGCCGAAACATGAAATTGCAAATGGGCTTAAGGTTTAAGCCTCCTCTGCATCCCCTTTCCCAATATGATCACAACCAAGCCTTAACGCAAGAACCTTTTGTAACTCGCGACTTCACGAGTTGGAGTGCCAACCTCTCGTGCTCTTCCCTTGTGAATCCATGAAATGTGATATGTCAATGAAGGTTGACTCCACCCAAAGAAATGGGCACCCACCACCTGTCACCTCTATTTACTCCACTTATAGAGTGGGTCCTTGCCACCTATTCGCACGAGTTTTTCCCTTTTGCAACTTGAGAGAAAAATGAACAGTCATTCCTCTCCCTTTACAAATCCCCGACTCCAAAATCATGTCTTTGATGAGATCAATGGTTGTATGCCTCCCTCAATCCAATGACCCTCGTTGTATCAGGAGTTTTCCAATCAGATATCCACAACACTCGACCCAAACCATTGGTCACTCCATTCCTTGAACTTTGATACGTGAATTCACATACAATATCAACGGCCCCCGTTGATCTAGATATGACGGTCACTATCCTTCCTGAGCTTAAGAGTGTTGAAAGACACCTAGTCTTAATCCTTCCACTATTCCCCAAGATCCCACGACTCACTGAACTTTGGCACTTCGTCTTGAAGAGATTCCACCATCTGATTCAACTTCTCAAGAACCTCTAGCCAAATTACTTGGCATCCTCCCTCCTAAACTTGACTTCTATGAGATGATTTCAAACTCCGACTCCTTTTGAACACTTCAGAGGTTCTATCCCTTCTGAGATTTTTCTTACGAACTCAAGGCTTCCAAAAGGGTCCATGCAGGCACTCCTTGCGACAATTCTCAAATAACCTCTGGTTATTTGGGTCTTTGACTCTATGCACCTCTTGCAACAACAATCACTCAATCTCCCTCTTGAGTTGGTAAAATACCAGACCTCGCCCAAAATGCGCACACCTTGCATGGCTCTAAGCTAACCTTTCACTTCAGCCTGTAAACAAACGATTTGAATATCCTCTGAGAGTTCTGAGATGAAACTCATAACCTAGTCGATGCACTCCTTGCGGACCCTCCACTACACTCTTTGCAGGAGTTCTCAGAAAGAGAAACAACTAAAACCTATTCTCCCCTTATCTAGAATTCAAACATTCAACATAGAATTATAGAGCATACACACACACATTTATTTGAAATAAAATGCACACAGGGAATATAAACTAGCCTGCAACATACCATTCAACATGTGGTTCCAACAACCATAACAAGCACATAGATTGGAATCAAAGATTTCTTCTATTAATTATAGTGCTCCTATACATGGTAAATGACAATAGCTAGAATGCATAAAATTCTATGTTCTCCTCTCCAGCTCTACAGCTTACCAAAACTCTGAATAATAATGAGTTATCTTCAAGATACAAGGCGAGGGTGTCTATCATCCATTTTCCCTCCTATGCTCCTAAACTGTCTAATCTATTAAATTAAATATACCTACTTACATTAAATAAACTTAAATTCCTGTTACATATGTGGATAGGAACATGCACTCCAAAATGAGTTTGGATCTTCAGATATAAATGGGACTGCACTTTCCTCCTGTCCATTACATTAATGCTTCAGATTTTAAATTTCAAAACATTTTCACAAAAACTTGTTCAAATTACATATGTGTGTCCAACTATCTCTTTGTCTAGGCACGTGCTTTGGCTTTCTACGATGCTCCTGCATCATACTCCCTCACTTGAAAATTTTCATGAACTCTTGTTCATGAGTTCCTTCACTATTTGTCCATCCGTCTGAGGATGATACGTTGAGCTAAAATACAAGTTTGACCCCATCTTCTTCCACAAGTTCATCCATAATTGTCCTATGAAATTGGTATCTCGATCAAAAATGATACTCGTTGGCAAGCCGTGAAGTCTGATGACTTCCTTGAAAAACAGGTTCACAATATAAGTTGCGTCACTGGTTTTCTGGCATGGTATGAAATGTGACATCTTTGAAAATCTGTCTACCACTACAAATATTGAATCATATCCCCTATGTGTCCTTCACAATCGTAATATGAAATCCATGCTCACTGCATCCTAGGACCTTTCAGGTATGGGTAATGGCTGATATAACCCTGGGTTCTGCCTTTTTCCTTTTGTGTGTTGACAAATTTTGCACATGTCCACAAATTTCTTCACATCTTTCCTCATCCCTGGCCAGTAATATGAGCCATTCAACTTTGAGAATGTTTTTTCATGGATGAAGTGTCCGATCAATCCTCCGTTGTGCTTTTCCTTCAACAAATTCTCCCTCATGGAGCATTTTGGAATACATAGTTGATTTCCCCTAAACAATAGTACATCCTGGATCATGTACTCTATCCATTGGCTTCTTTCTCTGAGAATTGGATTCTTAGATGCCTCATATGCCTCTTTGAAATCTAGATCATCCTCGTACATTTCTTTGAGGTTATCAAAACCCAAAGTCTTAACTCTAAATTCCTGCATAAGAAAACATTTCCTGCTTAAAGCATTAGCAAATTTGTTAGCAGTTATAGAAATATGCTTAATCACAAAAGTAAAATCCTTCATGTATTCAAACCATTTAGCATGTTTTTGGTTCAACTTCTCCTATCTAGTCACGAATTTCAAAGCGTGATTATCATTGTACAAAACAAACTCTTTTGGAACCAAATAGTGCCTCCATTTCTTCAGCGCTTGTATGACTGCGTAGAACTCTTTGTCATACGTGGAGTACTTAATCTTTGCTTCATTCAATTTTTCAATAAAATACATGACCAGCCTGTGGTCTTGGATTAAGACTACTCCAATGACCAATCCACTCGCATCACACCTGACTTGGAATGTCTTGCTGAAATCTGGAAAAACCAGAATTGGTTGCTCAGTGATATTCTTCTTCAACAGGTTGAAGCTCTTCTCCGCTTCCTCCATCTAGTGAAAAGATTTATGTCTTTTCTTCACCATATCCATCATCAGTGCACTAATTCCACTGAAGTTTTGGATGAATTTCCTGTAGAAGCTAGCCAAACCATGGAAGCTTCGAACTTCAAACATGCTCTTCAACGATGGCCAATCCTTAATAGCCTTTATCTTTTCCGGATCCATTTTCAATTCATTTTCAGAGATAACAAAACCCAAATAAATGAGTTATGTCCTCATAAATGACGATTTATTCATGTTGATAAGAAATTTCTCTTCCTGTAACCTTCTCATCATTGCAGCTAAATGCTTCAAATGCTTTCCTTCAGTTTTGCTAAAAATTATTATGTCATCAATATATACAATGATGGATTTTCCAATGAAATCCTTTAGGACTTCATTCATCAACCTCATGAAAGTACTAGGCACATTCGTCAATCCAAATGGCATGATGTGTCATTCATATAGCCCTTCATTCATCTTGAATGTTTTATTCCATTCATCACCTTCTCTAATTCTAATCTGATGATATTTGCTTTTCAAATAAATATTTGAAATAAACTTTGCTCCACTCAAGCAATCCATCCTTGGTAATGGGAACCTGTACCTAATGGTAATTTTGTTGATTTCCCTTGAGTCTGTACACATTATCCAGCCACCATCTCTCCTTGGGATGAGCACTGTTGGAACAATGCATGGACTCAAGCTCTCTCGAATCAATCCTTTGTCCATTAAGTCCTGGACTTGTCTCTTAACTTCTTCATTCTCCTGCAACATCAACCTATAATCTTCTTTTTTTGGAAAATTGGCTCCAGGTATAAGATCGATATGATGGCTTATACTCTTGATAGGTGGCAATGAACAAGGTAGTTCGTCCACTACTATATCAACAAATTCTTTCAACAATCCTGGATTTCCTCTGGTAAATCATCTATCCTAGTGTTGCTCAAAACAATTGTGGGCTTCCTAACCAAAATGAATTGCGTGTCTTCCTTTTTCTTGACTTCCTTAACAAGTTCCTTCCCACTCATGAGAAGTACAATGTGGCTCATCTATGTTTTCACCTCTTTATCCTTAATTGGCAGCAACATGTGCATCCTGCCATTTTTCTTGAAAGTGTACGTGTTCTTCCTCCCATCATGCACCACATTTATGTCATATTGCCATGGTCTACCCAGCAATAGATGATAAACATCCATGGGAATGACATCACACAATATCTCATACTTATATCCTGTTATTTTAAATTCAACTAAACATTGTTTAGTGACATTTACCTGATGTCCTTTTTGTAGCCACAAAACTTTGTATGGGCTTGGATGTGCAAAAGTCTCCAGCTCCTGCTTTTCTACCATTTCTATAGATACAAGATTATCTGTGCTACCACTATCCACTATGACCTTTCATACCATCTCTTTGGTTTTGCAAGCAATTCAGAACAAACTGTTTCTTTGGGCTTGGTTCTCTGTCTCCTTCTCCGGTTTCAAGAGAACTTTTTGCATCATCAAAGATCTTCCACCCTCAACATCTTCTACCTCAACATTTCATCCTTGAGCTTTGGTAATGTGAGTTTCACCACCATATTTCTTCCTATCTAGACACTCATAGGATTTATGTCCGATTTTTACATAGACAAAGCATTTCACTTCACTTCTTATGCCTCTTCCTCTTCCACTAGCTCAAGGAAAAGTATTTCTATCAACATACTACCTCCCCTGTGAGATTCCTCCTCTCTCAGAGTGATTTTTAGGTTTCTTCCCCTCTTCTTTAGGATTCTAAGTTCTGTCCTGGGAATTTTATTGCCTCTGCTTTGACTTCTGCCTCGACCTCCTTGACATTTATTTCAGCTCAGCTTCTCTTTAGCTTTTAGAGCCATCTGATAAGCATCTTATATGGTTTGGATGATCATTATGCTCATCTTGTCCTGAATGTCATATTGTAGACCATTCATATACCTGGCAACTTTCTAATCATCTCTTTCCTGATGACCTTCTCTGATGTTTATCCTATAGAACTCTTCAGTGTATTCTTTCACTGACATCATCTTCTATCTCAAATTCTGCATCCTCCAAAACAAATTTATTTGATAATCCCTGGGTATAAACTTGGCTTTCATTTTTGCAACCATTCTATCCCAGCTCTTGATTTTCTTCTTTCCCTTGCAACATCTATCAGCTTGCAGTTCCTCCCACCACAGTGTTGCATGCCCTTTAAGTCTAGTAACAACATGTTTGACTTTATTGTCTTCCTCAACATCCTTATAGTTGAAGGGTTTTGTTCTAATCCAGTCTAGAAGCTCTTCAATGTATAGGTTTCCTTCGTACATTGGAATGTCCATTTTTTCCCTAGCACCTATCCTTACAACAACCCTGAATAGGCGTTCTTCTGCAACATCTTTGACTACAAATTCTTCTCCTTTGTTTTCATCTTCATTTTCACTTTCATCTTTGATGATATCCCCAACATAAACTATTCACTTCTGTGATGTCTCCATAGCATCAAGTCTGGCATGTAATTCACGCATTTCTCTTTCCACTGCTGGATCAGGTATGGGCCTTTCTCTTCTTCTCGGTGGCATGGCTATAAAATTCCTCTTTTCTCTCTACTGCAGAAAGCAAAGAATTTGTTCTGATTTCTAATACTAAAACTAGTGCATACCTCCTGCCCTCAGGCCGATATCCGCATAGGAACTTCTCTAAACCATGACAAGGGTTAACTGAACTCCTTGTTTAAGCCCACAAAGGATTTCGTGTCTTGCAAGTTGAGAACTTTGAATATAATGCCATGGTCCTTGGCAATAGTCGAAATGAAAAATTGTGAATGGGCTTAAGGTGTAAGCCCCCTCTTCATCCCCTTTTCCAATATGACCAAAACCAAGCCTTAACGCAAGCACCTTTCAAAACTCGCGACTTCGCGAGTTGGAGTGCCAACCTCTCATACTCTTCCTTTGCAAATCCCTGAAACGTGATATGTCAACGAAGGTTGACTCCACCCAAAGCAACGGGTGCACACCACATGTCACCTATGTTTACTCTGCTTACAGAGTGGGTCCTTTCCACCTATTCTCATGAGTTTTTGGCTTTCGCAACGAACAGTCATTCCTCTTCCTCTACAAATCCCTGACTCCAAAATTGTGTCCTTGACAAGATCGATGGTTGTGTGCCTCCCTCGATCCAATGACCCTCGTTGTATCAAGATTTTTCCAATAGGAAATCCAAAACACTCAAACCAAACCATTGGTCACTCCCTTCCCTGAAATCCAATACGCAAATTCACATACGAGATCAATGACCCTCGTTGATCTGGATATGACGGTCACTATCCTTCTTGAGCTTTAGAGTGTTGAAAGACACTCTGTCTTAATCCTTCTATTGTTCCACAAGATCCCATGGCTCCTGGAACTTTGTCACTTCCTCTTGAAGAAATTACACCATTTGATTCAACTTCTCAAGGACCTCTAGTCAAATGACCTAGCGTCCTCCCTCCTGAACTTGACTTCTATGAGACGATTTCAACCTCTGCCTCCTTTTGAACACTTCAGAGGTTCTATCCCTTCTAATATTTTGCTTACGAACTAAAGGTTTCCAAAAGGATCCCCATGCACATTCCTTGCGGAAATTCTCAAATAACCTCTCGTTATTTGGGTCTTCGACTCTGTGCACCTCTTGCAACAACATACACTCAATCTCCCACTTGAGTTGGTAAAATCCCAGACCTCTCCTATCCTGCACACACCTTGCACGAATCTAATCTAACCTTCCACTTCGACCTGTAAAAAAATGATTTGAATCTCCTCTGATAATTCTGAGATGAAACTCATAGCCTGGTCAACACACTCCTTGCGGACCCTCCACTACACTCTTTCCAGGAGTTCTCAGAAAGAGAAACAACTAAAACTCATTCTCCCCTTATCCAGAATTAAAACATTCAACATAGAATTCTAGAGCATACACACACACATTTCTTTGAAATAAAATGCACACAGGGAATATAAACTAGCCTGCAACATACCATTCAATAGGTGGTTCCAACAACCATAACAAGCACATAGATTGGAATCAAATATTTCTTCTATTAATTCCAATGCTTCTATACATGGTAAATGACAACAACTAGAATGCATACAATTCTCTGTTCTCCTCTCTAGCTCTACAACTTACCAAAATTATGAATAATAATGATTTATCTTCAAGATATAAGGCGAGGGTGTCTATCATTCGTTTTCCCTCCTATGCTCCTAAACTGTCTAATCTATTAAATTAAATCTACCTACTTGCATTAAACAAAATTAAATTCCTATTACATCTGCACATAGGAACATACACTCCAAAATCAGTTGTATCTTCAGATACAAATGCGACTACACTTTCCTCCTGTCCATTACATTAATGCTTCAGATTTTAAATTTCAAAACTTTTTCACAAAAATGTGTTCAAATTACATTTGTGCATCCAACTGTCTCTTTGGCTAGGCGTGTGCTTTGGCTTTCTACGATGCTCCTACATCAATGTTTGTGATACTTGTGGCCAAAATGTGACACATGCGACACTAGTCATGACAACAATAGGTCATCATGGTAGTGAGTAATTTTGATGTGTAACACACACAGCATGTAAAATCATAAAAACACATATAACAAAAAATGAAGGAAATGACAATTGCACAACTAAAATATACAAGATATCTATCTAATTATTCAACCAAACCACTGGTGGGCCACCGAGAAGGTTGTGGCTACTCCTCAACAACAAATCGTGAGCTAAATCAACAATATTATGGCATTAAAGTAAAAAAACGCAGTCTAGGACAAGTTTGGGGAAATGTCTTGAGTGACACAGCAAAATGATTCTAAAAATTCTTGACACATTGTCTAACCAGTACTGTGGTATTTATAATGACTACAATTCGATAGGTCGACCACTGGAAGGGTCCTCCTCCTCTAAAAATTGCAAATTCCATTAAATACACTATAACTTCCTTTGGCTTCTAGAAACTGAATGAGCCACTCAACTATCATCTCATATGCCTAATTTGATATGTCAAGAGCTCAATAGTTGGAGTCCACAAGGGTGAAAAAAACCCATCTCACCAATTCTCCTAGCACAAGCGGCCAATATAATAACCACCAACTTTCCTAGGCTCCAAGTGATGGATGAAGTGTCAGACGTAGTGTCGGATGAAGTACCAAAGGTAGTTTCAGATGGAGTATCAGACGAGCTACTCGATGGAAAAAACACCTTGTGAATTTTCCCTGTGACACACAAATCGCACATTAGCTTCTCATAATCATTAAATCGAACTGAATTAAACTCAAAACCATCACAAAACATCAATTTCACTTACATGGTATAAAGCTATGAAGAATTGATATAAAATCCTTCAAAACTTATTCAAAATGGTTAAATACACATATAATACTGGTACAAAAAGGATTCAATCATCATCATAAAACAACCTTATCACGGGCCCAACATGCACACTCGTTCCTCCCGAAGTGCTTTCACCCAAAGACAACAGATTTATGTTGTGTGTCCTTCTGAATCAGACAACTACGATTCACTTTGGCTATTTGGGCTTTGAGAGTTTCAACTCCTACACACTCATTTTCTGAGTGTTTTCACCCGAACTCTTTGATCCGTTGACATGTACCTCTTGGCGACCAATGGTCAGGATCTACTTCGACCCTTCAATAGTTTCACCTTCTCCTTGTCTACGAAATCTCTAAAGTTCCTCCGCCCCAGAGTTGTATATCTTGCGCCACCTATCACTCTTGACGATGAACAATCACTAATCACATTGGGACTTTGACAGTCCTCTCTCCTGTATTCACCAAGTGACTTAAATCTCGCGCACCTTGCCTAGATACAATGATATGGAATGATCTCGATCCCTCCTGCACGGATCTTAACTGATAATTCATGAAATCTTTGGAGCTTCACTCCTTTTGAATATTTCTCCTCGCTATCCCTTTTTATCTTGATCCCCTTGAGGATTTTGATCTCCCACAAACTCCTTTCATTCCTGGGATCTCAAAAAACTCAGATCGAGGTATTTATTCGAAATAAATTCTTCCCGCACTATTTGCATTTCTCTATTCCGATTCTTTGACACTTAGTCTCTACCTGACTATGTGCAATCCTTCCACTTGGTATAAGTTCTCTTCATTCCTTCTAAACTTCTCTAATTCAATTCAAGACTCTGTCGACACACTCCTTGCAATCGAGTTCTTAGAATCAAAACGATTAGAACTTATCCAGTTTGTCATAGATTCATATGATCAACTCTGAACAATCATTCATAAATAAAATGAACTAAAATACACAGAGATCACACCATTCTTTCAATCATACCTCAAAATGAACACTACCCAAGGAATTGGGACAATTTTGTCTGTTCTATTCATTCATGAAATAAATTACATAGTATTATAGTTCTTCACTGCATATTTCTTTGTATCTACTACTCTCTTCTAATCTACTACTATCTTCTACTCTCTTACAATACAACAACAAAAATATCTAAAGAGTGACTCCTCGAGCTCTTCTCTGTCATGTCTACAACCTATCCTATCAGTTTCGAGTAGTTACCTACTTTATCTTATTACAATAACTATCAGTTATTACCCGATAAGGGCTTCCACTCTCTATCTGCAACTCCTTATAGTCATACAAGACTTTACAGACAAGATATGTTTAAAAACGTTGTTTCCAAAATATCTCAACAAATCGTTATGTTTCTGAGATAAATGTTGATTTGAAATTCTGTCTCGTTGAGATGTCATATCCCTGCCTCCACACTTTGTTCTTTGACTTTGAAGGCAATACTCCTGCATAATACTCCTCTGGCTAAAATATTCATGGACTCCTGCCCATGAACTCCTGCATTGTTTTTTCATGCTTCAAAATATCAGGTTCAATGACCCAACTTGAATCCTCCACTCAATGATCTTTCCACTTCACTAAGTATTCAAGATATGTCTTCCTCTTGGTCTTCTTTCCAACTCTTTTTCTATGATTCTCTCCATCTAAGGTTTTTCTGATGTGGGCATTTTTTTCTCCCACCAAACTTCTTTCTCATCATTTGATTTTGCTGCATCATCTCTCCTATAAGGATACAAGTCTGCAACATTGAATATCAGTGATACCCCAACATTGTTTGGCAATCCAATTTCATAAGCATTGGCTACAAATTTCTTGAGAATCCTGCATGGTCCTATATTCTTCATCTTCAACTTGTTATATGTTCCCCTCCGAAACCTTTATTTTCTCAAATGAGATAAAACTTGATATCCTACTTCAAATTGAACTTCTCTCCTCTTCTAATCAACTTTGTTCCTATATTGAAAGTTGTTGTCATGTAGCTATTCTCTGACTCTGTCATGGATTTTTTGGATTTCTATTGAAAAATATTCTACGCCAACACTTCTTAATTGATCTTGATTCATATTTCTCGACTCTATAATCCATCTTGATTGTATACCATACACAATTTCAAATGGAATTTTTCCAGTGCTTTTGTTCACTGAAGTGTTAAATGCATATTCTGCTTGTGCTAGAATCTGATCCCATTGACGAACTTGCTCAATGACTAAACTTATTAACAAGTTTCCTAGACTCTTGTTTACTACTTCAGTCTGTCCATATGTCTGATGATGATATATTGAACTAAAGGACAAGTTTGTCCCCAACCTCTTCTATAGATTCCTCCAAAAGTGTCCTACAAATTTTGTGTCTCTTTCTGAGACTATGCTCCTAGGAAATCCATGTAGTCTCACCACTTCTCTGGGAAACAAAATTTGGTTATGTGTTTAGCATCGTTTGTTTTCTAGCATGGTCAACTTTATCCAATGTAATCAACTTTATTTTATTTTCAAGGTGCAGAAGAAGACATCTACTTTACTTCAAGGTGTACTATTAATCAACCATTTAATTCAACAATAATCAACATTATCTCAAGGTGCACGTGTGATCGAAATTCTGAATTAGACATAAACCAACATCATTCAATGCGTGCAATTAATCTATTCACTTAGGAAATGATACATCAACATAGTTTAGTGGTGAAATAGAATCTATTTAATTTCAATATGCGTGATTAATCAATTACTAAATTAAACAATACATCCACATTAATCAATGGCACAAGAGTAATTATCAATTTAATTCAAGGTGCAAAAGGAATCTAGTATATTAAATTTAGGATGCAAGAATCTAGTTACTTATCCATTTATTTAGGATATCTAATCACAACATTCAATCATCCATCAATAATGTTTAATGGAACAACAATATATTTTACTAAACCCTATTATTTTCCAAGAAATAAGGCGAGTAAGGAGAAATAGGATAATCATATGGATCAATAAATAAAGATCACAATTCAACTTAATATCAGGTAGCATAACTATACATCTCAAATTAAAGGCACCTTCTAGGAGCATTTGAGGGAATGAAAAAAATCATTTTCATTATGAGAGCACGTGTGAGGATGGATCCTCCCAAACCATGCATTAATTTAACACTTCTTACATTACGTATCCATCTGTAAACCAAAAATATTAAGTCTTAATAACAATACTAGTGAGAGCTTCAGAGTTGATTTTTAATTCTAATTAAATAATTAAAGAAGGACCCATAAATGAAGGAACCCAGGTCAACTATAGTACCATTGATAATAGTAATCTAAAATTAGACTATTAGATGGGTAAAATATATAGCTTCCATGAGTCTTCAAAAATAAAAAAATAAAAAATTGTTTGAATGTGCTCCCTAAAGACTTTCAATCATTTTTACTCTACCACTTCCTATGCCTATAACTACCAAGGGTAATAGAAAGGAAATAAAACCATACTTATATATTAATAAATCACTATGAATGAATCTACATATTATTTGAAAGTATAGATTCACATAATTGAATTTCTACTATATAAAAATATTATATAGAAAACATATGTAAAAATTAAATTCTACAGGTATTATCAAATTTGGAATTAAAGTCTAGGCTACATGAATTACATGTGGTTGATTTACTATTTGCAAAAGAAACCTATCGAAGTATATAAAATAAATTATTAATATAAACCTCTTCTTCTAAAGTGGGCCCTACCTTTATAGAATAGGGTGATGTGGCATTACACTAACAATGAAATTAAATTATAAATCTAGACATCAATGCGAATACAAACACTCATGGAACTAAAAGCATATGGAGAAATATAGATTTACATTATATTTCAAAATATCAAAATATATTTCCTTCATCGTTCCTTGTCTATTGTTCGCCCATCAATTAAATGGAAATATGTGCATTACGCAGAGGAGTTCAAGGGAATCTCATGGGATACACATTTTAACAATCATTGAGAGAGAAAAAGAAGAAGATAGATCATCTACAAATCTTTGAGGGAGAAAACTCAGAGGATACACCATTCAAATTCATGAGGGAAATTCAGAGGTTAAATTGAGAGAATTTGTTGCGCGACTATTCAAACCGTAGAGGTAAGGATAACATTGTTGTGTGAATGTTACAAATGCAGAGGTAAGGAGAACATTGGTGTGTGAATGTTCCAAATGTAGAGGTAAAGGGATTAAGATCACTGGGTGATTACTCCAAAACCAAGAAGTTTCCTTTAATAAAGCACAGAGGAAAAGTGAGTGGAATCACATGGGTGGATCCTGAAAAATGATGGGGGTAAAAAGGAAAACAAAATGAAGAGGAAGAAATGCAAAGTCATTGGGAAAGTGGAAGAAGGTGCAGAGCCTTAACTCATCAGAAAAATGTTGAGAAGAAGAATTAAACTTGGTGAGTGTAGTCATCGAATGTTGGGAAAGTGATTCAACAAATCCAACAGAGAGAAAAGTTTGTTGAGGTTATAAAATCCACTAAACATTTGCATAGGATACATGCAAATGCAAAGATCCTTTATGGATTCACTGAGGTGATTAAATCCACTAAAAATTTGCAAAGGATACATGCAACACATATATCCTATATGGATTCGATGAGGTGGTAAAGGGTGAAATCATGAAGGTGGGTTACACTTTTGCTTGTTTTATGACAAAAAAAACTGTATTTTCACAAGTTATTCAACTTCCGACATATAAAAGTATTTTTTTTATTTAGAATTTCACTTTACAGTAAAAACAAAACTTGTGAAGAATTGTGTTAGTTTTCTAATGACTATTTTTCAAATTTGTTTTATCACGATTTGATATGTCAAATTGACAATTGTTTAACAGTATGTTTCTTAAACACGAAATGAATGATAATGAGTTACT
>SNQJ01S0144006.1:0-24814 GCA_010110895.2 Picea sitchensis
ATATTTTAGGGGAGAATATTCCACCTGGAGAATATTCTCTTTCAGTTGACACTTCAGTTTGACTAGTTGAGTTGAGTTTAGATGCAGCATTGGTTTTGTCACCATGAAACATTGGGATCATCACCAACTCACTACTCTTTGTTCAGTTAGTTAACTGAAGACTAGTTGATTAGTTAACTCAACTAGGTGGTAGTTCACTCCCGTAACTGCCTGAGAGACTAAACTAGGTGGTAGTTTACTCTTGTAACTACTGGTGCGTGTCCAGATCAATCTAGACCACCACTATGGCTCATTAGTTACTCATGTATCCTATATCTATTGTAAATTAATCACTCTTTGAGTGTGGAATACGGTTAATGATAATTCTTCCATTCTTTCTATCTTGCTTCTTCTTTCTCAATTTCTCTTTGCAAATGTGTGTGGTATTTTCTAGCTAGATCTATTCTGTGCAGGTTCAACACATTTACATCCCAAGTGGAAGGGAAGTGATCTCCTGAAGAGCCATGTAAGGACACATGCAAATATAGGTGGAGAATTCATCTGTTTTGGGGGATTTTTTTGGCTTCATTCACTCACGCACTGAGCATGCACACAGTCAACCTTTTTCCGCCATTTTTGTTGAACCCTCTTCCATGGGGTGAACCTTTGTAACTGCACGCTCTGGTATTTTGCTGAGCCCGTACCCTACCTTAGGGGGATTTATATTGCTATGTTCACGTATGTCCATAAGTGAGTTGTTTCTGTTGTAGAAACCTTAATAGATTGGCTTAGGAGATGGATTGAAGAGGTGGGTTGTCAGGCCTATGGATGGAAGAAGTAGTTTGTTAGGTTTATGATCTACTCTCTCCAGGTGAGAGAGTTTGTTGTGATTGAAGAAGCGAGTTGTCAGACCTGTGAGAAACTCTCTCCATGTGAGAGAGGTTTCTCGGGAAGTGAGTTATCCTGGAGGGAGCCCAACAAAAATGATAACACTCTGAGAATTCTTGATCCGACCTATTGTTGAATCCTTGGAAAGGAAGTGGAGCAACCGATGGACTGTTGGATAGTGAAGGTGTATACTTCCTAGGGTGGGATATAAATGTGGGGGATGAGAGGATATGATATGTGTGTATAAGTTGGATCCTTGGAGGAAGTCCTTCCTATTGTCCCTGCCTAGCCTAGGAATCCCTTTGCCCATGTGGAGTTTAGTCCCAACTCCAGGGTCACCCACTGCTGAGAGTGATGAGAAGAATGGTTTATGGTTGGGAGGTTCCTGGAAGGTCTTCACACAGTTGGTGGTCATCTATAAAGTATAAGTACCATTTATATGTTCGTTTACATGTTGTGTATGTATACATGTTTTATATTTTTGTGTTTATCTTGTATATGTTGTACGTATAGGCTTTACTATTATTTTCACATTTATCTATGTATTAGTAGAATGAAATTGTCTATTATGTTATTTATGTATGATGTTCTGCAAGAGTCTCTGTGTGACATAGCCCAATAGGTCTATGGCTGGGTATGCCACATTTTTCTTATTATAAGCTCAATAAGCATAATATTTTCTTATGTAATGACCTGACCTGGGTAGCTGGGGATGTTACAAATTGGTATTAGAGGCCAATTTGAGACAACAAACTTGAATTGGGCTGTATAAGTGGTTATAGAAGAAAGTTAGGAGGAATTATTGTCTAAAGCGATAAAATTTGAAGTTAAGAGCATCTTCTCATGCCAAGAGAATACCTTGGCCGTGTTTTGAAGCTCAGGAGGTACATCATTTTAAGAAACACAATAGAGAAAAGAGGTTGCGGTAACCATGGGTTTGGGAACCAAAAAAATTAAATTTGGGTTGTTGGATTAGTTCGGGAAGGGACATACCCCTCAAAACCATTAGATCTAGAGAAGGTGAATGGAGGTTAAGCATCGAATTCCTTCAGACTTCGCCCCTCCAACCATTTTAAAACTATAAATAGAGAAGACTGTCGAAGTCTCGGAGCTCCGAAGTCCTGGAGTCTCGGAGTCCCGAAGTACGAAACCAATATGAATCATCCATTATAGGGACACATGTTTTAATATTAAGAGATGATTGGGGTTCAAAAATCTGAGGGTTGTGTGGTGTTCAGTAGTAAAATCGTCCAAAGTCTCAGAGCTTTGAAGTCCCGAAGCACCAGAGTGATGTAGACCTATTTAGAGGTTTGGCATTCGGGAGCTAAAAGGTGTGAGGGAATGGAATCTTCTGAAGCCCAAAGTGCCTAAGCCCTGAAGTGCTGGATATGAAGTGGCAGGATGAAGTCACCTAAGGTGATGTGGACCTACCCTAAGTCTACCACGTGTCACTTGTTTTGGTACCTTTGACATGCCCTTATGACCATTTTGGACCTGGCATGTGTCGCCTTTCAGTGGGGCCATGTGTCACTACATTAATTATTGACATTTGAGAAAGGAATATGGCCATATTCACTAATTCGATGTTCAGATAGTTTGAAGTGTTGAAAGGTTAAGTCTCCCAAAGTCCTGAAGAGTCGGAGTCTCGAAGCTTTGGAGTAACTCAATTCGAGATTTCTAAGTTTGGGAGGAATGCGGACTAGTGTTAAGGAAAGCTCTGAAGTCCCGGAGCCCCAAAGTCTCGAAGATCTGAGAAGAAATTGTTTGAAAGAAACATTGTGATGTAATGCAAAAGGCTCTGAAGCCCGAAGCTACGAAGTGTCGAAGAAGGGATTGTGGCATGGGATGGTGACATCACATGGGGTGACGTGGAACTCCTCTAGGCATGCCATGTGTTATCTAGATTTTTAATTTCATAGGCCTGGTTGTACCAATAGTTACCTAACATGTGTTGCTCGACAATGGGACCACATGCCACCACCTGAATTGATGAAAACAGAGCTAAGTGGACCCCAGAGTGTTCTGAAGTTTAGAAGTCCGGTGATTCGGGGGTTTGGAGAAGTGTCGAAGGAGAATCTATCGAAGCCCGAAGTTTCAGAGTGAATTGGACTTTTGATGTCACTTAGGGTGACATGGACCTATTCTAAGCATTCCATGTGGTACTGGTATCCAGTTTCATACCTTTGGTAGGTATTATTGACCAATTATGACCTGACACTTGTCACTCGTCGGTCAGGCCATGCGTCGTCACCTTATTTGTCGATCGTGGATTCAAGGACACCACCGAGTTCATAAATTCAACATTTAGATGAAAAGAGGGAGGAATTTGAAAATACTTAGAAGCCTCGAAGGAGTAGCTGTTTAGAACTTTGTCGGTTCGACGTTTGGGGAAATGAAGTAGAAACCTACGAAGCCTGAATTTATGAATTCACGAAGCATGAAAGTAATGTCGCTTCCTCACATCACCTAGGGTCACGTGGATACACATGATTCTTTCCACATGTCATTGTTTTCGAGAATTTCAGGGATCTTTCGTACCTAATTAAGATATGACACGTGTTGTCTATTGGATGGAGCCATGCTTCCATTCTGTAATTTTTCCACGTAGCATCCTGGTACATGGATGTTGAAAAAACTATGGTGGTTTTTCATTCTGGAATTTGGGAAAAGCTAAGGAAGAGGAGGGGAAAATATCTGAAGTGCGAAGATCCTGAGAGCCAGTTTGGGAGTTCGTTAGTTTGGCACTTAGGAGAAGTCAATGTGTAAGTTAAGATAAACTCCAAAGTTATGGAGCCCTGAATTTCCCTAGGCTCTAGGTAAGTGCCTATCAGTTAGCACTTGGTCACATCCTATGGTCACATGAGTTTGGGGTCCAATGAAAATGGGTTTATGCCCAAAAAATGTGTTAAAAGAAAGAAAATGTCTTAGGAAGGAGCCTGTGAGACTCTTGATTATACAAACCTGCATCAAGCAAAGTAAAGAAGGCTAGTGAAACTGAAGAGAAGGATCCAACAAGGGTCCAAGAGTTGTATTGGGATCTGAAGAAGAAGAAGAACTGTACATGGATTGCAGAAAAAAAAATACAATTTTTGGATAGTCGTTAAAGTTAAGGTGGCTCACACAACCATGGTGGAAGAAGATAAAAAAAAAAACTAGAGATTTCTATAGATCAAAGAAAGAAGGACAAAGACAATTCTTTATTTTTACATTTGGAATTTTTAAGAAGTTATTGGATCAGATGTTGGGTTCGACAAGAAACATGGATAACCCTAATGAAATTCTTGTTTGGGGAAGACAATCCAGATTCATATGGAAGATGATTGCTTGAGGAAGCTACCAGTTGAAGACGTCTATACTCAGTGAGTAAGATGTAAGACTTCTATGAAACTCTAATTTGGGAAAATATTTCAGGATGAAAAATATGCATACCATTTGGGGATGTAGAGTAAAAGAGTTTGGACCTGATATCAAGAAGGGACATAGGTACTCGAGGCATGGGTGCTATGACAAAAATTTCTCACAAGATGATCAATAGGTCATGAATAAAGAACAATAAGGTAAAACAAAAGGTACATTGTGGAAAGATTTGTTCTATGCATATTGATATATCAAGATACTAGTATTTTGATAAAGGAAGACATAATGTATACATGGAAATAAAATGTAACATTCCAAGGATCAGACCTACATTTTTGGAGGTAGCACCTCCACTATTGATAACAAAGTACACAGTGGAATCATGGTTATATGATAAACTTCATGATGAAGTAATGTAGGTGTGTGCACACTAAAAAACTTCCAGCAGATGCATAAGAAATGCATCATGTGTAGATTGGTTCTAGAGGTATATAGCCATACTTTGGGGAAGGAATTACGTAAATCTCAGTTCATTCCAAAATTTAATAAAGTTCAAAGAGTAACTCAAAGATAGTGGAAAAGAATACCACTAGGTGAATTCCAAGATATTTGAGTCTATTATAGCACTCAATATATGTGACAACAATGAAGAGGGATGTTGAGAACATTCCAAAGGAATCAATGCATTGCCAAAGTACATTGGGTTGTCAATCCAAAGGGATTCAAGTATGGAGAAGTTGGGTCAAGAATGACTTAAAAGTGAAAGGAATTTCTAATGATAAATCATATGGTTCAAGACAAGAGAAAGTAATAATTTAGTAAGCTAATCCAAGTGTTGATATGATTAGTCTAGGAAAAGGGGATAAATCAAATTTCTTCAATAAATAAAATTAGTGTTAAATATCCAAGGCTAAATCCGAGGGAATGAATGGAAACATAATTCGGTCATGTAGGAGATGGATGAGAGAAATCCAAGTAATAATGGAATGCTGACAATCAATATATGCATGATATAAAGTTGCAAGTATGCAAAGTAGACAAGGAAGGAGTCCTGGATGGAGCCAAGCCCATGAATATACCAAGACAATGGAAGAAGAAATCATGAGGCATATATCAAGATAATAGGAATGCATGAAAACACTCTAGGATGAACACAAATAATAGTAGAAGAATGTTGATACATTAAAAAAGTGTTGAAGGTATCTCCACAATAGAATGGAGATGTCAAAGCCAGGAAGGACTTCAAAAAGAAATGGATCTATGTAGAGAATCAATAAGGAACCATGATACATCCCCCCTCCCCTCTTAGATGTTTCTGCGCGACCTCCTGGTCTAGGATCATTCAATCTACTAAGTCAGATTGACTCTTCGGTCCCCTGCTGGAACCCCAATAAACTTATACAACCCCCCTTTTCAGCTAAGGTGCATGTCTTGTGGAATCCGCGGGCCCTTTCTCTAGCTCTCTTGGCACTTTTCAATTTGCGGGCACTATCTCCTTCTGCTAGGCCCATTTCCTTTCATGTGACCTCAGGCTATGTCCTCATGTAAGCACGTGATTTTGGGGTGACCTAGAGTGGGTTGAGACCACACCTCTTTTCTCCCCACAATTCACTATCAACTTACATGTATCACTTTTGCAATACTATGGTTTCGATTGCGACTTGCTCTATGGTTCTTAAAACCTGATCAATTTTTTCCTGTGCAATTAAGAACTATCATTGATCTTGATCAAAAACTATAATTAACTTTGACTCTTCGAGCTTCAGGAGTTTCCAATTCTCCACTCTTGCTTCCTCCGAAGTAGCTATCTTCCGAAGTGGAATATATGCTGACACTTGTCCTCAACAAATGGACGATTCAGATGAAATATGGCTCTTTTTCCTTCATGAGTTCTCGTTCAACACACTCCTTTTTCTCCCGTAGTGACTTTTATCTGAAATGGAAGATATTTTTCCACACGTCCTGCTCAAATCAATGGCTCTCGTCCACTTCGGGACTTTGGCCTTCGGGAGTCTCAACTCCTCTTTTCTCTCTTTCACCTGGAGATATTTCACCCAAAGTCCATGATATGTTGACACGTACCTCCTGCAGATCAACAACTACAATTTCCTTTGACTCTTCGGGCTTCGGGAGTTTCAAACTCTCAAAACCTGCTTCCTCCCGAAGTTATTCCACTCGATGTATACAATCTCTTGACGCGTGTCTCTCCCTTGATATGAAAACCACTATCAAATTCGACTCTTAGGGCTTCGGGAGTTTTAGAATATCCTCCCAGAGTGCCTTCACCCAAAGTTGATGGAGTTTCTCCAAGCATCCATCTGGATCTGATGACCCAGATCTTCTCCGCCTACGTCAACTTCCTTTTGGAGCACTAAGCCTCTGAACGTTTTGATCTCTCACCACATGTCCTTCACAATCGATGGTTGTGATATACTTCAGCCTTCGGGGCTTTGCGAGGTTGTCACACTCCACACTTGAAATCCTCTGAAGTGACTTTCCCTGAATTCTTAGATCTATTGACACGTACCCCCCTGGCGACCAACGACCAGGATCTACTTCGGCCCTTCGTCTCTTTAGTGACTCTGCTTTCTCATTGACCACAAAACCTTCGAAGTGCTCTTTCTCTATATTTATGGAGCTTACACAACTTGTCAACCTTGATTATGGATGGTCCCTATTCACTTCGAGACTTCGGGACTTCGGCAAGTCCGCTTTCCTCTGCACAAAAAGGGTTAAGGATCATGCACTTTACCTTGATCAGACGACTGTCAATCCTCTACGTTTAGATCCTACAATTGGGATATGTTCCTCCTCGGTTCTCTCCCTTCACTTCACTAGACACTGATCTAACGGTATAGATCTCTTCCAACAAAAGATATGATGGTTTTTGTCTCTCCTCCTCCTGATATTTCAATTACTTTTGATTTGGAAGAGTTTGTAGGTGTTATGGGATATGTTCCTCCTCTGCACTCTCCCTTTTCTTCTCTAGACATTGATCTAACGGTCCAGATCTCTTCCAACAACATATCTGACGGGTTTTTTCACTCCTCCTCCTGATATTTCGATTACTTCCGACTTGGGAGAGTTTGTAGGTGTTCGAAGGCTTCGGCCTTTGCTCCTCCTGCGAGCCTGAATTCTTGGATCTTGTCTGAATTTCTACTAATGCTATCTCTTCTGAGATTTTGGATTTACTCAATCTCTTAAGGGTCTCAATACTTCTGCTCCCTTCAAAGGTTTTTGGTTCCCTCCTAGCAACCTCTTGCTCAAAACACACCTTCTTGAGTGTTTTCTACAGAGTGTTAAGAAACTATGTGAGTATCCTCCTCTAATACTCTTCTCTTTGAACTTGACATAGATTTCTCTTTGTGCACACTTGCACCTGCTTGATGCCCACCTGGAAAAGATCTAAAAATTTCTCAATCACTTTACGAGTATCTTTCCTTTGACACTCTTCTTGTATCTCTCTAAACTTGAAACAAAGTTCTTTTGTGCACTCATGCACCCACTCAATGCACACCTGGAAGAGCTCTACAAATTTCTCAGTAACTTTGTCTCTCTATTCTTCCTCTGTAGAGTTTACCCTCCAAGGTATTCAACAAACTTGAGGTTCCCCTTGAGTTGTTATCACTCTGGTGCACCCTCCTGGCATGTTATTTTCTAACTCCATAGAGTTCAGATGTGCACTCGTTGCGCTGGCTACAGAACCTCCAATGTTCTGTTGTGCACTCCTTGCGCTAGCTACAGAACCTCCAATGTTCTGTTGTGCACTCCTTGCATAGCCTAAGGAACCTAGAATAATATTTCAAACTCAACGAAGACAAATACATATATCTTCCTACTATAGATGAAATCTATCATACTTCTACAACATACATTAACACACAGATAGCACAAAACAAACAATCATTCATACAAAAATTCATGATCAGTGAAATCTATTCTTTTCTATTAATCTGAATGCTTGGTTACAATATGTGTAGGATGGACTACAAAAGAGTCTCATCTCTCTCAATATCCCTATTCTAAACTTCCTAATCCCTCTGAAATCCGATATCAAAGATCTCCTTACAAAAGAGGGGCTCTACGATCTTATCCTCTCTTCACCTAAACTCATCTATTACATTGAAGTTTCTTAAATGGCCATTTAGTCTAAATTGAATCTAGAGACATGAACATATCAGCCATTAAAGGCGACCTTATATTTTTCTTGTAAAAAGGCATGGCTTGGTTTTCACTCAAACTTAAAGCATTAATCCATATAGGATTATATTTCAAATTTAAAAATGGGAGGGTTGGTGACTCTCCCTCTCTTGAATGTGCGCTGATGTGCTGGAATGATGGTGCGTTGCTCCTGCATCAAACCATGAAGAAGAAAATGGTTCTATGCATGGATTGAAATGAAAAAGAGATGGTTCCTGATAGAAATCCATCTTAAGTGGCATGGATCCAAGACTGACATTCCTAAAGATTGGAAGCATCACTTGAAATTATGATGGTAAATTAAAATTATTAATGATTACTGTTGACCCAAAATTTTTCTCTTGGCTCAACATGGTGTTTTACACTGTCATTGCTCCACAAACGTCCCTTGGTGCTATGGTTCCAGTTAGAGACATTAGCGGGGGTCATAGTTACCATGGCCTCTGCCCTTGAAAGGGTATCAATTATCTACCTTCATAGGGCTATGACCCCTCCCACATGATAATTCCTCATGTCAACACTATTCAGTTCAAATTTATGAGCTAAGCACACAATTTGCAAGAATTTTAATGTTGGTCTCTTTCGCCTGTCACTAGGAGGGTCCCTTGGGGATGGGGTCCTTTCGCAAAGGGTAAGATGAAGTCTTTTCACAATTTTGGGAATACAATGATTCCATATTTTATGGATCGGGACAATATTTCCAAGAGTTATCATGGGCCAGATTCAGAGTCCGTATGACCCTGTATGGAGGACGCAAAGTTAGCATCACCCGAATGGACAAAACCAATAGCAGTGACTTCTTGGTATGATTCTGTTCATATTCCTATTTCAAAAGGAAAATCAAATCTAGACATGGTGTAGAAAAGTGTGATACCTTTCAATGGTATATCACGTGCTTGGTTTCGACCCCTGGTTGGTAAGAATGAGCTTTCACAAGTTCATGACCAATTTTGGACACCAGATTGGTTGCACTAATTCGGGGTTTAAACAATTGTTGGTAAAGAGTTTTAAATCAGAGATTTAATGATTTCACACTGTAATAGACTCAAATACCTTTCCTATGACTCCTCATTTCCCTCATTCTGACCTCGAATGGCCCAGTTAGAGCTGTCACAAGTTGGTCAATTATTTCAGGCAAAGGGGGGCAACCAGCTCACGTAGTAGGGTTTCATGACAGCTAAAACAACCATTAGTGGCCCCAACACAAAAATACATGTCCACCATGTAAAATTAATTGTTGATACCTTTTTGATGGTACCTCATTTTCCTCGATTGGATATCGTATAACGATTTGGTGCCTTTTGCATGATTAGGTGTCATGTGGGCCCACCAACAAGTCAGGGGTTTTAAGCAGCCATTGTTCTGGGAAAAAATTGAGAGCTGAGGTGGCATTATTTCAGATTGGTGACTAAATATTCTCGACGAGCTCATCAATACCTTTCCAATGACGTGCCCTGCATCCAATTCTGACTATGTCTCATCTGGCAACCTTTTTGGGGCTAAGTCAATAACAACAAGGTCAAAGTCAAAGTCAAAGTCAAACTTTTACTTGCACAATTTTCGAGGAATATTAAAAAATAATGGGAAAATTTACAAAGAATTTCAGAAATTATGGAAAATCAAGGGAAGAACACACAACCTCCCTTATTTAATTTTGGGGAAATGTTTTTTATTTGAAAATTGGAAAATACAAACCCCCCCCTCTCCCCTCTCTCAAGTCATTTTGACATTTTTTCCAAGGGGAGAGGGAGCTATGAAAAAAAATTCAATGGATGAAGGAGGCTTCCTGGAAGCAGGTGCAGGTCTTCATTGAGCATCCATCCATGGACATGCAAAAACCTTTAGACACTGAGCCAGGTAAACCCCATCTATCCCAATTCAAAAGTAAAAAAAGACTTGTTGGTTGTGGTGAAAATTTTTCATAGTTGGGTGTTATTTCTTCCTTCAGACTGATTGCCTCAATGTTGGTTCAGGTTTCAAATTGATTGCTTGTTCATATTTCATGTTTTCTAGTTCATGTTTTCTAGTTGGTAAATTTAGTTAAATTTTATGTGTGCAACAGATTCAAAGGGGAGGGGATTTGAACCCCTCTTGGGCACCAGGCCCAAGCATCCAAGGCTCCTTTAGAGGATTAAAATTTTTACAATGGCTGAGTATTCAGGCTTGTGCATGGTCATTTGTAGGCCCTGGGATTTGAAACCCAACCCCCTCCCTTTTCCTTTGTTGAAAGACCCAATAAACTACCCAGAAATCAAGAAGGAGGGGAGGGGGCTTGAACCCAAAACCTCCCTCTCCTAAACTATGGAAACAAAACTCAAAATGTCAAAAATTTTGAAAATTAGTTTTTGGTGGTTGGCCACCTATCCACTACTAGGGTGCCACCACAATCACCACCACCAAGTGTTTCTTGGCTTCCTCTCTCAAACCTCACACTACTTCACCCTTCTCTTCACTCCACACCGCTACGCTCCTCCTCATGCAAACCCTTTCCTCCATACCCTCCTCTCCCTTGTGCATAGTCCCACCACCTTGTACCATCTCCCATGCTGCCTCTACCTGTGCATTTCCCAACTTCCACCACCTCCTCCCTCTTCTTCCCAAAACCAAAACCTATGTTTCTCTCCTCCACGCCCCCCTTCCTCCCTCCTTTTCACAACACACTATCCTGTACCCAACCATTTCCCTCTCACTCACCACCCTCCACCTCCTTCCTTGTGCATGCACCTGCATTCCTCCATCCCCTCCTCCAAACCCTCGTCCCCCCCTTTTTCAGTTTCCCTTTCCCCTCTCCCCCACTCTGCACTCTCCCCTTCCCTCCACCAGCTCCTACCCTCTCCCTCCATATTCCACCACCTCCGCTCCTCCCACCATTGCACGAGCTTTCCCTTCCTGTGTGATTTTCTTTTAATTTTATTTTAAATTAAAGTTTAATTTTATTATATGACTTTTAACTATGTAGTTCAATTTAGTTTAAATTTTGGATTTTTTTTTTAAAATTTGATATTATATATATTAAAAATACAATTTTTTTTTTTAATTTATAATAAAATTACTTTTTTTTAATAAATTTTTATTTACATATTTAAAAAACTATATATTAAAAATTAAATCCAATCCCCCCCCCCTCTAAGGGTCACTGGATCTTTTTAATTCCGTAACTTTACCATACAGAGGCTGATTTTCTCCCATGAATAATTGAGATGACCGGGGCGAAGTCAAGAATGCATCCATGGAATTCACCTCCACAAATTCAGCCCAAAATTTCAGTGGCATGTCCCAGAGTGACATGGACTCATTATTGGCCTGATAAGCATGCGCCGAAAGGAGGCCTAATTGGGGGCCTCTAAGGACAAATTGGGACGGATGAGGAATACCCATTTCATCTATAGGTATGCAGGCCTATAGTAGCCTGTCAATTCTAGTGTCCAACCCAGAATTGTGTCCCAATTTCAAATTTTTCCCTGATCAGTCTCCCGACAGGCTCCTTCCAGCGTATCTTCACGGGGCCATATCTTACTCATCGAGAGTCGGATTTGCACCAAATGAAAGGAATAGGAAAGGTATCGAACAAATATACAACATGGGAACAAGAAATAATAGTTTTTTGGTTGTTTGGTACAGGAGAAAATCCTTTCAAGGTTCAGGCCTAGGGGTCCCCTCACCGAAATAATCCCAAATCAAAGCCATGCTTCGACTAGCTCACAGGGAAACTTATAAGAACCTAAGGGGGAGTATAATTAGGTTTTAAAAGTGACTAAAAAATGGCCATTTCCTTACATACAATGACCAAATCCCAAAGTCCCCTTTCCCTCCTAATAAACTATACAATTTCCCCACACCTTGGGGCTTCATCCTGATGAATCTGACAGCCATGGATGGCCTGGAACAGTCCTAAATCACCTCACCTATAAATGAAAAGCATGGAAGCAATCAAAGAGCCTTTGGGATGGCACAAATCCCAAGGAAAATGGTGATGTTTCATATTGATGTCATTTTATGAAAAATGACTTTTTGTAATATGTAGTATCACATGATTTTCTTTTTGGTGTGTATACATTGTAATTAAGTGATCAAATCAGATTTGATTTAATCCCTTTTGGATAAGATTCCCTTTTAGGATAAGGTTACTTTTTGGTGAAAAGAAAAAATACTTTAAGGTTGGTCCACTTGTCACTTTTCCAAAAGTGACAAGTGTCTTGTGATCTAACCCTAACCCTTCACCTCTCCTTTATATATAAGAGGGTTGGCATTGTAAAAAGGGAGGATGAATATAGTAGAAAATCTCTACTGAAATTTTCCAAGACTCTTTGCGTGTGTGATACTTGTTAGATTTGAGTTGTTGGATGTGTCACTTGTTGGTTAAGGGTTGAGGGGTAGAAGTAAATACTTGTTATGTTAGCTATCTCCAGGAGGGATTGGTTAGCTAGGTGTTTGTTGTTGCTTCATTGGGTTTAACTTGCTTTCTTTCATTTCCTAACAACTTCGTTTAACTTGTTTGATGTTTTTTTAGTGTAGATTTTCTGAAGTACTCAGTTGTTTTCATCCTTAATTAGTGGTTGGGAGTCTTAGGGACCTTTAGGAAAGCCCTCAAATAAGCATCTTAGTTGGTTGTTCATACTTTTTTTCTTCCTCTTTTCGTTCATGTAAATTTTTGTTATGTTTTCCTACCATTATTCTTCCTGCCCCAAATAGGAAAATTGACCATTTTGATCAATTTCCCCCCACATGACAACCATCTTAGTTGTTTTTTATATATCTTTTATGTGCAAATTTCTGTTACATTTAATTCAATTTTTTCATATATAAATACTAAAATTTCGTTGTTTGCCTACAAGGACATAACCAGTCACCTACCCTGCTTATCCTAATCAGTTAGGGACCACCTAAAGACCTGTTTGAGGAAAAGGGGCCAGTAGGAAATCGAAGAAAAAACATCAAATTTGATCAGTAAAACTACCCAATCACTCTCATATTCATCTTATTTTCACTTGCACTCATTCCAAAATTTTTGACACACATACCCATGTTGATATGCTTTGTTTGTAAATAGTTTGAGTAGTTTACTTGTGAATTTCCATTCATAAAACCTGATTTATACTTGCGTAAATAATCATCACTATTTATAAATTTCAAATAGTAAGCTTCCAATCCTCATACAAGGGATCAGTTGGGGATTTCATGCACATGGCGACCTTGCTACTCGCAAAGAGCCTCAACCCATTCCTTTGGGTTGAATGGTGTAATCATTTACTTGTAATTAGTTAATTTTGTCATATTTTCATTGTATAATTTTTCATTCACTAATCTACAGGTGGCTGCCCCTAAAGGGTCCATGCAAAAATCAGGAAGCTAAATACACTCAAAAAGCCGCAAAACACTTGAAAACAATTTAGGGGTCCACCCCATACACTCAAAACAAAACTTATACTATTTAGCTACATACATATAGATATTATTTAGCCATGACATATATGTCTCATACCTATTTACTTGTTTTCTGTATAATTTTTTAGATTGATTTCAAATTCAGTGACCAGGAGGCACACTTGTGAAAGCAAGACATGACCTTTCCACGTGGATGGCCTGGTCTTTTATTTCAAGCAATTTCAAATTTGTAGGATACTAAGAGTCAAAGCCAGGGAGTCTTCATCAAGATCCCCTCAAAAGTTGTCTAGTTAGTATAAATCGAGTGGTCTTTCCTTAGTACCACATGGTCAAGGAGTTGAATAGCTTTAGCTTGGTTGGAATACTACTCTACTTGGGTAAGCTCAGCTAAAACTCCCTTTGGGGGGAGTCCTGGGCCTCTTCCCTTTTGCAGGTATCCTTCTTCCATCCAAGCAGCTTTAAGAGCCCAAAAGCGCTAGTGATGAGAAGTGGTTAATCCATGCTTCTCTGAATTGTATGGGGCACTCTTCAATATAACCACCATGGTCTTCTAAGACTACTCTTATTATAATGGTTGGCATAGTCTCAGGATGTGTTTGTTCGATCAGGATAACTTTCAAAACAGTGTGGTGGCCAAGGCATGTGTTAATAACTAAAAATTCACCAATAAAATATATTTAAAGTCAAACCTTTCGTCAGTCCACCCTTCACCCACAAACCAAAATTGAATTTGTAAATACTTTCCCTTATAACATAGTTGTAACAACTTGTAAAAATGATGTCCATCTCCTTTTACAACCCCCTTTTTGATTTGAAAATCTTTCGAGCTCACTTCCCAGGTCACCCTGAGGGGTATAAAGCCATTATGGGCTTGTTCCCTTGTCTTAAAATCTTCGAACACCTTTCTTTTTGTAATTTACAACCATATAAAAGGACTTGGTTGTAGCTTTTAAGCTCACGTTTCACCCTTGTTTTGCATTGTTTCACTTGAGATATCCATTGGTTAATTTTCCAAGACACCGATTTACCCCGGGGACCCATTCTAGGCCATTTTCCAACGCTTTAAGGAAGTGAAAAACTCGTTGTTCTCTTTATTTAGTTCACTGTCCAAAAAATCAACAAGCTTATTTTCATCCTATTGTCCATAATTTTCACCCCCCAGGCCATTTTGGCCATCTCGAAAGCTGAGGGAAGACAAAACCTAGGGTGGGTAGTTCTGAGAAAGACTTCTTGTAAGTCTTTCACCTCTAATTTTTCCCCTTCATTACCTCCTCATGCAAAGGACCACTTGAGGTGCAGATAGTCTCTGCCTCATTCCAAGATATCAAAAAGGTTGTAACCAGCTTCACAACCAGATAGGTCGGACCTGTCCCAACATAAAGATTTTTCTTATAACACGTCCCTTTTTCTGGTGACCATACTGGGGAACTTGCAAACCTCTTTAGTTTTTCCTGTATCCAAAAATTGTACTAAGCATTGGACCCAAATTCTTTGGGGTCATTTTCCCACTTATTGACCAAATTTTGTGGCAAGGTCTTTCAGTGATCCTTTGGAATTTTCTTTGGTACTTGTTTTAGCTTAGTTCCCTCACAATTTCCATTGCATCTAGGATTCATAAAATACCATCAAGTTTTCCTTTCCTCTTACCTTGTCAGTGTCCGATTCTACCTGTTCGAACTCACGTGAGAAGTTATAAATATGTCATTCTTTACCTTCCACTTCGAGAAGAATGAAAACAAATCTTTTTTAATAGTTGGTTAATCTACCTCATTTTAGAAAGAGTAAGATTGTTGGTGTGATACATATCTTGTACTCAAATTACTTACTTTATCCCCTTGCAAGCTGGTAGGGCGGAAGTATCCTAATACTAGCAAAACAATATTCCCTAGGAATACAATAAGTCAAAGTTCACGAAATAAAAAAAGTAGTGAGACACATACACCTGGGAAACCAGGGAAATGTGTTACACCTGCCATTATAGATGATTCACCCTCTTCCTCTTCTCTTATTCAAATCCCCTTACTAAATAAATCTTTAGTCAATCCAACAATAGTTACTAATCCTTAGGTTGTTCCTCTCTTCGTTCCAACAACTATTTTTGTTCCTCCCATAGTTGTTCTGATGGGAATGCCATGAAAACCTGAGACTCCTTTGAGGTTGACCCAACCTCTTCATGAAATACCTGCATATTCCCTAAACAAGCTTCCTAAGTTCAGCGAAACTAATATGTTGAATGTTGAGGAACATATACACAACTTATATGATGCATTAACACATATGGACATAACAATTCCTGATGTCATAATTAGAATTTTTGTAAGAACCTTTGAGGGTGAAGCAACGAGATGGTATCACTTGATTCCCAATGATAGTATCCCATATTGGGACACTATGATCCAATAATTCAAGAGGCATTTCCAAGGGGCGGATGATGTCTCGTCTCTACTCAGGGATTTCACAACCATCTCCATCCATGAGTGGGAGAAAATTTAGAATTTTAATCAACGCTTTACCTCGACCTTGAATAGGATCCCAACTACTTCCCAACCAGCTGGGAACAATTTGTTCCATTACTACATGACCACTATGAATCCGAATGTAAAGTATATATTGAAAGATAAATCAATACAAACTTCATATGAGGCAAAGGCTAGCACCCTATAAATTGAAATAAACATGGAGGAATCCGGTATGATTCCCTCATCTTTAGAGAAACCTCATTTTAATGAGAGGCCTACGAATGAGGTGCCTAGAAATGAGGGTCCTCGGTATGAACCTTCACCTACCCAAACTTCGAGGATTGAAGAAAGGGAAAGTTCTGAAACACTCATGTTGTTAATGAACATGAACAACTAAATACTTTCCCATAATCGAAAGGTGAATGACTTGCAGTTTACTGCTCCTACAAGGCCAAGGCCTCCTTTTCCTCCTACTCCTCCTCCTAGGAAACATGCTGTTGAAGTGGATTGGTGCCACTTTTTCCAATACTTCCATGATCTTGAGTATTGTTACTCATATACACGTCACCTAGAATTGTCTAAAACTGACAAAGACCCTCTACTTCCAGTGAAAAACAAGCTTTCTTCCACTTCCCAAAATGACCAAGTTAACATGGAAGACTCTATTCCCTATGATGATGATCCTCTTTCTTTCAAAATCTTTGTTATAGAAACTAGGAATCAAACTCCTAAAACGACTCTGCAAGGGGTGGAAGGGACCAAAATAGATCCCAAGGACAATAAAAAAGGAAAAATTTATGAGAATGGTAGATTACCTTCCTCTCCAAGGAACATGGTTTCGTGGACTCCAAAAAAGGTAAAATTGCCTAGTAATCCATCACTCTGCCTCCCAACACTGATACTTTATAACATTGTTGAAGATATAGCAAAGGTCCCCGCCCACATGACATTATTAGATTCTCTTAGAACACCTGCTCAGTTTGAAAAACTTTCACGTGTTCTACAAGCACCTCCTACTCCACAAATGGAACAAAAAGTTCCTCTTTTCTAAGAGTCCTCTTCTCAACCTAAGGAACAATATGATGTTATTGATTTAGACCCTGGGGTTCCTCCTTTCTATATCTCAGTTTTGATTTCTATTTTTATGCTCCATAACTGTGTTGCTGACACAAGAGAGGGGCACAATGTCATGCCCCTTCGAGTCATGGAAAGACTGGGTCTTAAATTCACATGCCCATGTAATTATATGTTAGCTTTGGGTTCAAGGACTATAGAAACCATTGGTTACATCAAGGAATTATCCGTTACTTTCAACCAAGCTTCGGATGTGAGCATGCTCATAAACGTGATTATAGAAGATATACCTGAAGCATATGGCATGCTTTTAGGGAGATATTGATCCACCAAAGTCAAAAAGGGTTATTACTTCATGGAAGGAACCCACTTCACCTTTCCTCATAAAGGTGTTGAAGTTGTCATTAAGAGGGAACCAAAATATCGAGAGTAGGTTGTACCTGCCTCCTACAATACAAACCATGTGTATTTTCAAGATATAGGGATGGGTACGTACACTATGTTATCTGAGGAATATGCAAATGTCCCTCCTTTTGAGTTGGAATAAATGATGCGGAGTATTGATTTTGATGGTGCTAAATCCAAGCACAGATCTGGGGCTGGGGTCCTTTTGTGTGATCCCAAGGGGAAGGTAATCCCTTTAACTTTTCGATTAGAATTCCCTAACACTAATAATATGGATGAATATGAAGGCTTAGTTCAAGGCCTCCAAAAATCCTTAGACTTAGGAATACACCATTTGTTGATAAGTGGGGATTATGAATTGGTTGTGAATCAAATAAGAGATAAATATGAATTCCATAACCCATGCCTCAAACAATACCACCGAAGGGCTAATGAAATTATTGAGAAGTTCTTATCTTTCAAAATTCAAGCTGTACCTAGGGATGCAAACCATGTAGCTGATACTTTGGACTTGGATGGTTCTTGCTTCACTTTGGATTTCGTAAGTTTTATTGAAGATATAAAGGTCCAAATTTTACATAGACATGTGTTACCTGATAATGTTGACTCTTGGAAAGTTTTTGATATTGACGAACAAATCTGTATATTCCTTCAAAACAAGGAGGAATTCAAAGATTTACATATTAGCCATGAGTTGGAAGAGGAAACTAGGGACATAATCCAATTAAAGACAAATAATATTCCCCCTGGTTTGTTTGTACTGGAATCCATGTTTGATTTCAATAATGCCACTACTTCTGCACCTAGTATTGATAGTGAATTTGTTAGGAAGGTGCAAGAAGCCATCCCTATAAACCTGGGAACTAAGAAAGATCCAAAACTAGTTCATATAGGGTCACAGTGTTCCCCTTCTAAGATCGGTCAATTCACAGAACTCTTGACAAAGTTCAAGGATTCTTTTTCTTGGTCCTACGAGGATCTCAAGGTTTTCAATATGCAAGAGATAGTCCATGCCATATCCATAATCCATGATTGGAAACCTTACAGGCAGAGACAAAGAAATAAAAACCATGCTTTGGAACAAATGATTAAAGTTGAATTAGACAATATGGAACCATACAGGGTCATATACCATGTCCGTTACTCACAATGGGTATCTAATTTGGTTCCCGTTAGGAAGAAAACTAGTGATATTCGTTTTTGTGTCGAATTTCAACATTTGAATAGGGTGTCCCTAAAAGACAACCACCCCTTCCCACCAATGGAAGAGATCCTCCAACAAGTCTCCGGGTCTCAAATGATGTCCCTTTTAGATGGTTTCTTATGTTACAATCAAATATCCCTCAATCCTTATGATAGCCACAAAACCACCTTCACAATTTGTTGGGGCACATATGCATATAACAAGATGCCTTTTGGATTGATTAATGCTGGGAGCACATTTCAATGTGCCATGGCCATTGCTTTCAAGGGATTATTGGGTAAGATGATTGTTGTCTACTTCAACGATCTCACAATCTTTTCTAAGGAATGAAATAGTCATTTTGATCACCTCAGGCAGGTTCTTCTTAGATGTCGTAATTTTGGCATATCTTTAAATCCTAAGAATACCATTTTCTATGTTATCGAGGGAAAACATTTCGATCACATAGTCTCTCAAGAAGGTTTCAAATTTGATCCTGAGAAAGTGGTACCAATAAAAAATCTTCCCTTACCTTCTAATAAAAAGAAATGCAATCTTTCTTTAGAAAGATAAAACTTCCTAAGACACTTCATTCTTTATTTTTATCAGGTAGTCAAACCTCTAAATCAACTTATGAAGAAGGACATTCGGTTCAAATGGGACCCCCCTACTCATCAATGTTTTGAATCCATTAATAAAGACATTGCTTCTACCCCTCTATTAATCAGTCATAATCCCTCTAAATACTTTGTCATGTACACTAATTCATTGGAGGAGACAATTTCTTCAATCTTATTGCAAAAGGATCATGAGGAAAATCTTAGGCCAATCACCTTTGTAAGACAAAATTTGAAGACACACCAAATGAACTATTTGACACTGGAGAAACATGGTTATTATTTGTATAAAGCGTTGGAGAAATTCTGAAATTACATCCAAGGCCACAAAGTTCAGGTTTTTGTGCCTACATCTCTTTTAGTTAGCACCTTGAATCAAACTGAATTGCACAGTAAGTGGTCCAAATGGATCATGCAAATGAAAGAGTATGAATTGGATATTAAACCGATGAAAACCATAAGGGGGACATGGATGGCTAAATTTCTAACCCAATCCTACCCCTCGGTCATAGCTAAACCACCCCAAGTAGATGACTTGATTGCTTTTGAAGAAATGGTTAACAAAACTGAGTTAGCCTCACAACCATGTTATGGGCCTATCATGTATTTTCTTATCAATGGTGTTTTCCCACTAGACATGGATACTAAATCCAAATGAACACGTTGTTTACAAGTTTTTCGATATGTTTTACAAGACCAAATCCTTTACTGAAGAAACCTTAATGGGGTTTTGTCACGATGCTTGACTCCTGACCAAGCCCAAATGGAACTTGACACTAGTAAAATTGGGTCATTTTGCGATGAATCTTTTGACGCTCTTGTAACATTATGTCGTGGATATTGTGATGAACATTGGGTCTCCCAAACATCACTTCACATGTTGTGGAAAGTGTGAAGAACTTGAAAAAATGTCACAAGAGTGATGAACCAAGGAAGTTGTCGCAATCTTGACAACCAACGTTGGTTGTCGCAGTAAAGACAACCAATAGGTGGTGTCGCATGAGCGACAAAGAATGGATATCATCACAAGAGTGACAAAGAAGGGATATTGTCACAAGAGAGACAAGGAAGGAATATCATCGCAAGAGTGACAAGAAAGGGATATCATCACTAGAGTAATAAGGAAAGGCTATTGTCACAAGATCAACGAGGAAAGGATATCATCAAAAGAGAAAATATTGTAAATATTCTTGCGACAAATTAGCTATACTATCGACGAAAAGGATATTGTCGCAAGATAGACGAATGTAAATATTATTGCGAAGAATTAGCTATGTTATCGATGAAAAAATTTCATCGATAGTATAGCTAATTAGTTGCAATAATATTTACATTCGTCACTCTTGCGATGACATATATTTATTTAAAAAATAAAAATAAAAATTGATGTCCTTGAAATCAAGAATCTGTGATCAAAATTAGTTCAGAGATTTACATCCATTGATATAAGTTCAAGTGTGTAACATTAGACTGCTATTTGAGATCAAAATAGTTTGAACTTTGAGATTCATGTCACATGTTCAAATATTAGTTCCACTGATCTTGAGTTCAAGACCAAGCGTCTTGCTGAGGGGCCATATAGAGACTTTTTTCGGACTAACTTTAAGTATATTGAAAATGTTCTTTGTAACTATTGTAGGAAAATTCCCCTACGGATAGGTGAATGTCATGTTGGATCCTATACACCTATGACCAAGATAGAAAAATTATAACATTGAACACTGACATTCCTTTAAATGTAGCTAAACTAGTCAAAGTAAAAAGTGGAAGAAAGCATGATGTACCTTTTTTCTGAAGTTTTTCCTTGCTTAGTCCAGGCTGAACTTGATCTTCAAGCCCTTTAATGAGTTTCGCATTTCAAAAGACAACAAAGACAATACATGCTTCCTATTCTACCAAGATTAGTTTAAACTAGATTTATCAAGAAGAGACAAACCTATGTAGACATACACAAACTTGAAGGAAACAGGCCAAGCATATATTAATGAGAACATAGCAAGGTACTTACAATCTGTAGATGTAGATGTAGTAGACTCACCAAGTCCTCCTTGTCCAACCCCTTGCTTGAAAGACCCGCGATTATAATGACAATACTTTTCACTGATATTCTCCCGCTTTCACCATGACAATTCCTCCTTATATAGGCTTTGAGAGGTTCAACCACCTTAGCTATATTTGGAAGAAGTTGAGGATATGACTCCATCAATTGAGGGATTTCCCTTAGATCCAGACTATAACTTGGATTTGAGCCAAACTAACTCGAATTATTTCTATCTATCCTTAGAGATAAGGGGGATTCCTCCCCAAGATTATCTCAATAGAACGATGCTCCCTTAAAGATGGAAACAAAGCGCTATAGCATTCCCTGATAGGTGGACAAGGAGCTCTAGCACTCCTTGCATGTGAGAAGGGGAGCACCGATCTCCAAAAAATTAATTAAGATGATCTTTCTTCAAGCAAAAATGTCTATAATCTTTGCCAAATGATATGTTTTCCTCTTCTAAAAAATATTAGAGGGTGTACCAAGTGTTCTTATGATGTCGTCCACAATGTGACACATGCAGGATGGAAATATGATGTTTTTGACACTTGTGACAAAAGTGCGACACTTGTGACACTTACGAAAATGATAATGAGACATTAACAAAGTGAGGAATTTTAATGTGTAACATATTTCCCCCCAAAGTGAGAGATCAGAATATGGAAGCTGATGACTGAAGCACTTTGTATATTTTTGAAGCAAGGGTATCGAGTCAGAGAACATGGTAGTAGTTGAAAACAACCATCAAACACATGTTATCATATGTTTCAAAACTAAGGCAGGTATACCTATTCTTGAGTGATAAAGGACTTAAGGTATGGCCGCCACCAAATACACCACAGATCGATAATGATACTGACTAAGGGTATAGAGACCAAAGATACAATGTGGATCTATACCTCCATGACATGAACTGATCATAGCCATGAGAAATATAGAGTGGATCTATGAGATGATAAAACATAGCCACAAACCAATACAAAGTGGATCTATGTGATAGTATATCATTATTCTCAAAAGATCTCCTTCACAACCTAGGAAAGCAGATAACAAAGTGAAATATCAACCCAGGGTCTTCGTCCTAATCCCGATGTAGTACAAATCTAACCATGTGAATAAGTGTTTTGATGTCGAACATGGTAGAAACCACTTGATTACCGATCAATGAGGTAAACTGCTAACAAGTGCAAGGGAAATCACCAGTGATGTCAATGAATCCCAAGGTACCTTAGTACAATCAAACAAGTGTGAATAAATGAGATGAATTCAAACATTTGTGGAATCATCCGATCAGATTTAAATGATGTAAACCTACTCTCAGAGGAAAGGAGGCCTACCATTGAGGCATGTAGGTCCCAAGGTACTAACTGGTTTCTAAGTCAAATTTTCTAGATGATGTGTTGAATTCGATAGGAAAAGACTTGTCGAAGGAGGGCCTTGATGTATCCCTCATCAACGACACAAAAATGACATAGATATGTAAGATGGTGAATCAAATGAGTATGGAATGACATAGGTATTGAAACTAGAAATTTGTGATGGCTGACTCTCGAGGTGGATACTTCCCTTGAACACTGAGGCACAACATAACTCAACAGCATGAACGTAACATGGAAAAAAACATGGATATTGTAACTTTCGTAGGGTGACCCAAGGAGTAAAAAGACTTAGGGGATTGGTTCAGTGCAGAGTTTCAATGGATTAAAATGTAGGTAGAAACAATGTGTCATGTTCAAGGGCGACTACAAGAGTGACTTGTGACAATTCTAAAACACGGTTTGGCTTGCTTCCTTCAATTCCCCCCCCATCCAAATAGACGAGTACCTCTTTTTGTTTTTATGAGCTCAAGGAGGATAGAAAATGATCAATATAACTCACATTCGGTAAGTTCCTCTTCCTTTGTTTAATGAACTAGAAGAAGTAAGGGTTTGGTCCCATATGGACCCTTAAATGTGTGATTTTTAACGAGTCCAAAGAAGGAAAACCTGGTGGTTTTTCATGTTTAGAGATTATGAAAAGAACTTAAAGATGACTCTAGGGTTGTTCTTCTTCGTAAATTTAGTCTCTGAAGTCCTAAAAAGAGATAAATTTCTACTCGGGAGATGCCCTTTCAAAAAAATTTGAATGAGTGTGAAAGGAAGCAAGATCACTCGATAATATTTTCATGTTTAGAGAGTCTAAAAAGAGCTTAAAGGAGACTCCAAGGGTTTCGTTTTTCGTGTAACCTTTACGAGTCTGAAAAAGAGATAAAACTATACTCAGTTACATTCTCATGTTTTTTCGAGCATGAGAAAGAACAAAGACCATGCTTCCCAATGTTAAAAGGTTTAACGAAAAAAATACTTCTCCAAGGAATGCAAATAAAGACAATTCTACATTCAGGGTATTTGTTGTAGGAAAATCTCCCTACGGATAGGTAGATCGCCTCTGAGAGCTTGACCCTAACTCTAGACAGAAAATGCTTAACGTGGACACTGACTTCCTTTCAAATCTATCTAAGCTAACACATGGGAAGAAAGGATAACAAAAGTACCTCTTTATCAATGTTTGTCCCTGCACGCTCCTAGTTGCGCTTGGATCTTTTGCTTCTCGCTGGATCCTGTGGACAAAACAAGATACGACCACTTCCTACTCTATTGATATTATCTTGAAAACAGATCTATCAATTAATGATAAGTTCATTGACATTATACACAAACTAGAAAGAAACAGGCCAAGCATGTCATATTGATGAGAATAACGACAGTAGTACTTACAATTGTAGATGCAAATGCGACAGCTTCATCGAGTCCTATTTGTCTAACCCTTTCCTGAAAGATCCACAACCTGGATAACAGTAGATTCACCGATCACTCTCCTTTGGTTGACTGTGTGTTTTCTCCAAGATCATAAGTTTCATACTAGCAGTTCTTCCCCCCTTTTCACCATCATAGAGCCTGCTTATATAGGTTAAGAGGAGCTTAACCTCTTGAGTTATCTTTAGAACAAGTTGGGAAATTCCTCCTTAGATCAGGGATCTATTGATGAAACCAAGAATTCAAACACAACTGCCTCCTAATCTTGAAAGATCCTCCTCTTATTATCCTCAACGGGACAACTACTGCCTCAGATTAGGAAGCGCTCCCTTAGAAGGGGTATCAGAGCATTGTAGCGCTCCCTGGTAAGATTTAGGGGAGTGCCAATGCTTTCAAGATGAGTAGCGCTCCTTCAGAGGGGGCAGGGGAGC